>JAYMFU010046347.1:0-14332 GCA_036784835.1 Phaeophila floridearum
TATGTTTCAACTTCTGAAGTTGGTGATGGTCAGACTCCTCGAGCATACAAGGGCGTAAAGGGGAATGCTTCACTGTTGTCAGACTGGATGGTAGAAGATGGGTCCTACATCCGAATACGAAATATTACATTAGGATACAGACTTCCTGTGAAATGGGTGGGGGTAGTAGGATTAAGTAACGTGAGATTTTATATGGCTGCACAGAATCCATTCACTTGGTCGGATTATTCTGGATATAACCCTGAAGTGAGCGGCAGTTACAATGGAGGAGGGCCGCTTACCAGAGGAGAAGATTATGGTACTTATCCATTGTCAAGAACAATCACGTTCGGAATAAATGTTGGACTTTAATGATTAGTAAAATGAAAAGTATATACATCATAATCTTCTCTTTTTTCGTAACAGCATGTGGTGAAGAATTCCTGGATTTGCAACCCGAATCTGTGGCAGACATAGAAGATATTTATAAAACGGAAGGCGACTTTTTCCAGGCCATAATTGGTGCTTATGATGAACTCCAGAGTTCAGGACAATATGGTCGAAACTTTCAATTTCTTTTTGAGACCAGATCAGATATCGTTGGCGAGTCATCAGCTGGATTTCAGGATGGTATTTATTACGAAGTGGATAGGTTTTTATTGAGAACAGAGAACCCTTTACTTCAGCAGAGTTGGTCAAGTTTATATTCCGGGATATATCGGGCCAATATCATTTTGGAAAAGATTAGCGATGCTAGCTTGGATAATTCTTTCAAAACACAGATCAGAGCGGAAGCGCGATTCATCAGAGCGCTATCATATTATAATGTGATTAGACTGTGGGGGGATGCACCATTGCTAAGAAATACAATTACTCCAGATGAGGCACTTGAAGTTCGAAGAAATAGGAAGGAAGAGATATATAATTTTCTTGCCAAAGAGCTTGAGGAAGTATCTGAGGTTCTTCCTGAAGCATACTCAGGTGAAAACCTTGGAAGAGCCACTAAATACGCTGCCTTGACCATTTTGGCAAAAATTCAGTTGGAAACTGCAGCCTACGACAAAGCCGAGAACACCTTGAACCAGATTATATCAAGTGGATTGTTTAGTCTTCAATCAGATTTTGGAAACACTTTCAGTTTGCAAAATGAAATGAATGAGGAAATCATTTTCGCTGTTCGTTGGAAACGTCAGGTGGAAGAGACCAATTTATTCTTCAGTCGAGCTACTAACCCAATTACAGTTGATCAGAACTTCCTGGATGGTTTTGAAGCATCGGACAAAAGATTGCCATATTCACAGTTGATGAATGTTGGGAGTTATACTATTCCGGCCAAGTTCAATGATCCAGCTGGATCGAATGGCAAAACTGGTTTGGACTTTCCAGTTTTTAGATATGCAGATGTTTTACTCATGTATGCTGAAGCCATTAATGAACAAGGCTATGAATCTTCTGGTGAAGCCTTTAATGCACTGAATGAAATAAGGACCAGAGCAGGGTTGAGCCAGGTTTCAAATGTTGAGGTTTCAAATCAGGAAGCATTCAGAGCAGCAATACTTGATGAAAGAAGAAAAGAATTGATTTTTGAAGGCTATTCCTGGTTTGATCTGATTCGGCTTGGGGATCCGGTTCAGGTTTTTGCTGACCTTGGAATTACCATCGATGCTGGACGATACGTTTATCCTATCCCTCAGTCAGAAATCAACAGAATCAATAGTCCTGAATTTACCCAAAACGAGGCTTATCAATGAGGACGATCTTTTTAAGTATTTGTATGCTCCTGTTTGGTGCATGTAAAGAGGATAATATCATACTGGTGAATCCTCCACATGCAGAGGAACAGGAGAGCAGAGTAGAGGTCCTAAAGACCAGACTTGAGGAATCTAATGGTAGAGATGTGATGGTTGTAGCGCATCGAGCCGTGTGGACTGATGCTCCTGAAAATTCTATACCGGCTATTGAAGCAGCCATTGACTTAGGAGTGGACATGGTCGAACTAGATATTAGGATGACCAGGGACGGAGAGCTTGT
This sequence comes from Phaeophila floridearum, assembly GCA_036784835.1. NCBI lineage: Eukaryota > Viridiplantae > Chlorophyta > Ulvophyceae > Ulvales > Phaeophilaceae > Phaeophila > Phaeophila floridearum. Next base: position 2,011 of record JAYMFU010046347.1, read on the forward strand.
ACTAATGCACGATGCATCTATAGATAGAATGACAGATGGTGTAGGCAGTGTAGCAGAGATGACATTAATGGAGATTAAAAGTTACTACTTACGCAATAGAAATGGAGGGACTATTACTGAGTATAAAGTGCCAACATTGAGTGAAGTCATGGAAACTGCCAAAGGAAAGATACTTGTGCGCATCGACAAAGCCCATGAATTGGGAATTCTGGATGAGGTTCGCGAAGTTTTGGTAGAAACCGGAACTTTAGACCATGCCTGTATACTCACTAGACAGGCATACTCAGTTGGTAATGTAGCATTTGAATGGTCAGAAATTTTGGAAGAGATCTATTTTTCGCCGGGTGTCGACGCTGATGGGAACGGAGGTCCGGTACAGGCCGGTGGATATCTGGAATATCCAAAAGTAGTTGCAATTGAATCCTCTTTTGCCGATGATCAAAATATCACTATCGATTGGGAAGAGATCAAAAACAGTGGTGCTCGAGTAATGGTGTATACAGGGAATTCTGGATCATGTGGTGGTCATGATGATGATATCTCCTTGATCAATACTGACCTGGGATATGGTTGGCTGATTGATCGTGGTGTTAATATGATACAGACTGATCAGTCTGAATTCTTACTCAATTACCTAAGATTAAGAGGTTTACATGAATAGCGAATTGAATAACATAAGTTAAAGATAATGCTTCCGGCAAGAAGCAGTTTGTACAATTAAAACTTGAATATGATTATGAAAATTAGACAACTAACATGGATTGCTGTTGTGACACTGACCGTACTGGTCATAGGTTGCAACACAGATGATGAGGAAAAAAACACCTCTCCGACGGCTGACTTCACAATAGAAGGATCAGAACCTTATTATATGGATTCGGTAGTGACTTTTACTGACAATTCTTCGGATGAGGATGGTATAATCGAAGAATGGTTTTGGGATTTTGGAGACAATAGTACGTCTAGTGATCAAAACCCAACACATACTTATACTGCAAAAGCTCAATACACTGTGAGTCTCACCGTGACAGACGATAAAGGGGCGTCAGGTACAACTTCCAAAACTATCAATATCCGAGATATAGCGGATGACAATACAGCACCTGTCGCTGGCTTTTCTGCATCTGACACTTTGGTTTTGAATGGAAGCGATGTGGTTTTTACCAATAGTTCAACTGATGCTGATGGCTCTATTGTGACGTATGCCTGGGACTTTGGAGACGGCACTGGCACTTCTTCAGAACAGAGTCCGACTTATTCATTCAATGAAGTAGGAACATATGATGTAACCCTATCTGTGACAGACGATCTGGGAGCGAGTGCCTCAGCTACTGCCACAGTGTATGTAGCAGGAATCACCTGGTCTTTTCCAGTGGGAATGAAGATTGAATCTACAGCCCCGGCAATTGATGACAATGGAAATGTATACGTCACCCTTTCTGGGAAAGAAGGAGTAGCAAACATACACGCCATCACAGCTGAAGGATCAGAGATATGGCAGAAAGAAGTAGGTGATATCGTCAGAACTTCTCCGGTTATATCTGATGATGGATCGACCATTTTCTTGTCTTCCTATGATGACTATATGTATGCATTGAGCGCAGCAGATGGTAGTACTATCTGGAGCTTGGATGTAGGTAATAATGCAAAGTACTCTACTCCAGCGCTCGGAACGGATGGTTCATTGTACGTAGGACTGCAAACAGACAATGTACATGCAGTCAATGGGGATGGCACGGAGAAATGGATATTCCCTACTGGGGGTGATGTGAATGGTTCGCCTGTTATTGGTACAGATGGAACAGTGTACATTCATTCGATAGATGACTACTTATATGCTCTCAACCCTAATGATGGAACCAAAATCTGGGAATACTTCTATGGTAACTGGTCTGGTACTGCTTTGGCGGCAACAGCCGAAGGCAACTTGATTGTGACAGGGGAGAAAGATTCTGAGACCGGTGTGGTAGCTGCTGTCACAAGTTCGGGAACTGAATTATGGTCTATTAATACCACGGCGGTTGCTGGTGGATCTTCTACTTCGGGTAAAATTGATCAGGGTGGTGCTGCTATTGGTCCGGATGGCACAATCTACGTAGGTACAAAGGGTCCCGAATTATTGGCTCTCAATCCAGCGGATGGATCAGTGAAATGGTCTTACACTAAGCCTGAGTTTGCTGGAATAGGGTCTACACCTGCGATTGATGACAGAGGATTCGTGTACTTTGGTGATGACAGTGGTTTGTTCACTGTGCTTGACTCTGATGGAAATCTAGTGTTCGAAATGAGCCTGGGTACCAAAATTTGGGCATCAGCAACAATTGGTGATGATGGTACGGTTTATATCGGTGCAAGTCAGGCAGACGATACAGGAGTATTCTATGCTATCAACTTCCATGCAGACGGTCCTGCAGATTCTTCTTGGCCAATGAGACATGGTAACAGATACCACAACGGTAGATTGTAATAATTTTCTCTTCATACTTCATATGGGTGGCCTTTTTGGCCACCCCTTTTTTAACCTTTGTCATCATGCATACCAGATTCTTTACATTGGTGTTGACCTTGTCAACGCTTTTCCTTTCGTGGTGTACCTCTGTACAGGAAGAGGCTTCAAAACAGCAGACTGATAACAGGTTGGAGTATTTGCGGTCCACCCTGAAAAACGCCTCTGATAGTACAGTACTTGTTGTAGCACATAGAGCTGACTGGCGGAATGCTCCAGAAAATTCAATTCAAGCAATAAATAGTGCCATTGAACTTGGAGTCGATATTGTTGAGCTGGATGTTAGTCTCACCAGAGACAGTGTATTGGTTTTAATGCATGATAAGACAATTGACAGAACCACAAGTGGAAAAGGCTATTTGAAAGATTGGACATATGATTCTCTGAAGACATTGCATCTAAGAAACGGGCAGGGGCGGGTCACGGAATTTAAAATCCCTACCCTCAAAGAAGCGCTATTAGTGGCTAAAGGCAATATTCTGGTGAATCTGGATAAATGTTATGAGCATTTTGATCTGGTAGTAGCAGAACTACGATTAACCGAAACCATAGACCATGTGATCATCAAAGCCTATGATAAAACCTATCAGGAAGTAAGGTCAGATTTGGGGCCGGCTTTAGATGAAGTATTTTTTATGCCAATTCTCAGACTGGAAAATATACCAAATGCACAAGATGAGATTTCAACCTATCAGCAAGAGGCCGGTCCGGTTGCTTTTGAGCTTACTTTTCGTTCAGATACGTTTTCTATTCTCAATAATCTTGACCGGATCAAGCAAAATGGCTCGCGCATATGGATCAATTCACTTTGGGATGATTTGAATGGAGGGCATAGCGATGACCTGGCTTTACAAGATCCTGATCTCGCCTACGGTTGGATAGTCAAAACAGGTGCTAACATCATACAAACAGATCGTCCCATGCTTCTCATCAATTATTTACGAGATAAAGAACTTCATCAGTAAGGAAAACTATCAATGACGAATCTTTTCAAAGGAATATCAAGAGACCAATGGGCCGTATTCTTGTCTACCACATTTGGGTATGGATTTTTTTACGTGACAAGACTTAGTTTCAGTCTTACCAAAAACTCATTGGCGGAAGAAGGCATCTTCACCACTTCTGAGATTGGTTATATCGGATCGGCATTATTTTTTGCCTATGCCATTGGCAAATTGATCAATGGTATCATCGCTGATCGGGTCAATGTCCGCTACCTGATGTCTTTAGGATTATTTGCATCCTCTGTCATTAACCTACTTTTAGGGTTTTCTGAAAGTTTTTTCGCTTTCGCAGTGCTTTGGGGCTTGAATGGCTGGTTTCAGTCGATGGGAGCTCCCTCCAGTGTAGTGAGTATTTCGCGATGGTTCAGTGGTATAAACAGGGGTAGTTTTTATGGGATGTGGAGTTCAAGTCACAACATAGGGGAGGCAGTCACCTTTTTGGTGACAGCTGTTGTAGTTTCTTACTTTGGTTGGCAGTGGGGCTTCAGGGCTGCAGGGATGAGTGCCATGATGATGGCCGTATTGGTTTTTATTTTCCTCAAACCTTACCCTGCCCCGACTGTTGGCCATGATACCAGTAAATCTGCTTCACTTGGCAAGACTCAGCTCAGTGTTTTTACGAATTTCAACGTATGGGTAATCGCCCTGGCTAGTGCCAGCTTTTACATCACGCGTTATGGCATCAATTCCTGGGGTGTTTTCTTTCTTCAGAATGAAAAAGGATATTCCCTGATCGAGGCAGGTTCAATTATTTCAGTGAATGCAATATTCGGGATATTAGGGACCTTCTTTTCGGGTATTATTTCGGACTCTCTTTTTCAAGGTAGAAGGAACATGCCCGTGTTGATCTTTGGAGGATTATATACCATATCCACAGCGATGTTTGTTTATCTGCCAGCTAATTGGTATCTGGATGTAATGTCGATGGCATTGTTTGGATTGGCTTTGGGGGCATTATTAGTTTATCTGGGAGGCCTCATGGTAGTGGACATTTGTCCGAAAAATGTATCAGGAACAGCCCTGGGCTTTGTGGGGATAGCTAGCTACCTGGGAGCTGGAGCACAGGATATCATCAGCGGAGTTTTTATTGAAGATGGGAAAACCATGGTTAACAACCTCAGTACCTATGATTTTGATCAGGTAAGAATTTTTTGGGTAGCCGCGGCTTTAATTTCAACCATTCTTCCACTTATGGTATGGAGGGTGAAGTATAGGGATTGATTATTCTGACCCTAAAAAAAATGACTTTAATCTATACTTCTAAAGTCATCAAGTTGCTGAAATATTCCATTCTAAATTGAAACCCTTTTAAGTGTCGAAAATTAGCATGCTTAAAAATGCAACAGGTAGCCTTACTTTTATATTTACTACCCTCAGTATGTTCATAATCGGAACAGCCTTTGCTCAGACCAATTACGGCGGATTTTTTCCAGAAACCGGGCTTACCAAATCTCTGAGTAAAAAATTTTCATTTAAACTGAAAATTGAATCTCAGCATGGCTTGCTTCAAGTCATCCCTGATGAATCTGACCACTTTGATTACTTTCACGACCGCACAGACTTTCAAGGTTTTGTTGGTTACCAAATAGAAAATGGCTCTAAACTAGCTGTGGGTTACCAGTACAGACTCCAGCCTGGCATAGATAATCACCGAAGTATTCAGCAGATATCTTGGAGTGATTCACGAAAATTGATGAAGCTAAGCCATCGTATTCGTGCTGATCAGACGTTTGAGACACGCCAACCCGATCTGTGGCGTTTACGCTATCGTTTCAAATACCAAAGAGGTTTTTCAGGCGGCACTAATTACCTCATGATCTCCAATGAGATCATCTATGGGTATCAGTTAATGATTTCCTCTTGGGAGAATAGGTTGGTAATGGCGATAGGTATCAATTTACCAGATGGCAGCCGATTGCAAGTTGGTCCTGATTATAGGGTTGATGCAGATTTCGGCTCCTCATCAAGGACCAGGATTTGGCTCAAAATAGGATGGTTTAGGAGTTTTTAGGTTTGAGAGTTATCTTGACTCGATTAATGACTTTCCCAATGAATAAAAAGTCGAAATTCCAGTCTCTGTTATTTTTGGAAAATATTACATTAAGTGTGATGGATAGTACAATGTTCAAAGAAGACCACATGACTGGTCGAGAACAGTTTGTCTACTCTCCCGGTACGGTCAATCAGGTAATTACTCCTGGGGTTTACAAGGTTAGGCTATACAAGAGATAAAATTCTTCATATTTTCAGTATCTAAAAGAGGTGGGCCATGCTCGCCTCTTTTGAAAGGTTTGACTTTCTCATCGGACTACTTCGAAAAGATATTGGAAATTATTACAGTTGACCTGCAATCATCCCAATAGTGATGGCCATAGCAGAATAGTGTTTTAGGTCGTTTCTGAAAGCTTTGATTTTGGGATGGAATGCGGTGTATCCAGCCTTAATTTTTTTAGTAGGTGAGCAAAAACCAAACTGTCCAAGCCTGCAAAGCCCACTTCTCCAAAGGAGGAAAAATAATAAACTACCTCGAGGTAAGGCTGTCGAGGTAGTTTACAGCGTTTGCAACCCAAACTATTCTCTTTTCAACCCAAAGGGTCGGGGAATAAAACCCACTGGTGGGATTCAAAGAAACAGGTCCTTTAGTGAAATATGCTGATCATTAGAACCTCCACCGGGTTAATCAGAAAGTATCATCCAGATTCTACAGTGACAGTCGCGGCTTATTTAAATGATCAAAAGCAGGCAAGTGTTGAGTTCTAGGTATACAGGCAAGTAATCAAGGCATATGGCTAGCTTCTTATCACATTCCACAATGCCATTACACCTTTAAGGATGATCAACACAATGAATCCCATCACCAGGCCGGTTAAGAGTTCGAAAAGCAAGGCAGGAATGGGAATGCTTTCTTCCAGATGATGAAAGAAATCCAGGTTGTGAACAAAGAGGCCTCCAGACACAAGGAGCAACGCAATGGTTCCTATGATAGACAATGCCTTCACGACCAGAGGTAAAGCACCTACCAGCAGTTTTCCCACTTTGTCTGAAAAGGAATTGTCGGCTTCATTGAGGTGGATAAGTCTCAGCCCAAAATCGTCCATCCGCACGATGACCGCCACTATCCCATATACGCCCACGGTGGCTACCAGAGCGATTAACGTCACCACAGGGATCTGAATTTTCAATGGTTCATCGGGTACTGAGCCCAGAGCTATGATGATGATTTCTACAGAAAGGATAAAGTCCGTAACAATTGCTGATTTCACCTTTTGCTTTTCCTGTTCCAACACTTCAGTTTTGCTCAGCTTTTCATTTGTTGATCGCTGCGTCTTTGGTGCGTGTGGCACAAAAATTTCATAGATCTTCTCAGCAGCTTCGTAGGCCAGGTACAATCCTCCAAGGATCAATATGATGGTGATAGCTGCTGGAAAAAAGGCACTGAGTAAAAATGCTATGGGTAGAATGATGGCTTTGTTGAGGAGAGAACCCTTAGTGATGGCCCATAAGACCGGCAACTCCCGATTGGTCATGAACCCAGAGGCTTTTTCGGCGTTTACGGCCAGGTCATCGCCGAGGATCCCGGCAGTTTTCTTTCCGGCAATCTTGCCCATAGTGGCCACATCATCCATCAATAGAGCAATGTCATCGAAGAGCGCAAAAAATCCTGAAGCCATAGTTTTGGTTTTAGTAGGTCAAAATAAAGCGAAAATCCTTACAGTGAGAAAGAAACCAGATAGAATGATTGCCTGGCTAGATGTGGGCTTGAACTCAATGTTTCAAATTGAGGATACTATTTGGTTGGTCTGACAATGGTTGCTCGGAGATAGATCTAAAAGAACGCTCTTATGTACAGTTTTACATTTAGCAATTGATAAAAAGGACTTTGGCTTGGAGGATGATTTTGGAAGTTAATCAGGACAGCTGGCCTTACAGACAGAAGTAGAGTCAATTGGCCGAAATGAGATTTGCAGTTGGTAAAAGCAAAAAGTGATTGAATTTAAGATACTTCAAACGCAATGTCCCTGAGGTTAAGGCAAAGTATGGAGGTTTACGGTTTTCGGAACGAATCCTTTCCAATCGAATCCAGTGTTATCTAACAATAATGTTACCGAAGCTTATAAAGCTACCTGTATGTATAAATTTAGGTTTGCAGAGCTCAGAGGATTTCATGTATTGATAGATTTTTGTAAAGTCTGGCTTGCCTATGATGCAGATTGATTTCTAGACAATGCGTAAATTCTGGAGTCCTAATTTAAACTTAAATCGAGATGAGTGGCAAATTGGAATACAAAAATGCTCATGAATATTTTGAGGCTCAGCCCGAAAACGTAAGGAATCTACTTTTGGAGCTCAAAGAATGCATTTTAAAAGCCGAACCAAAAGCACAGGAAATGATAAACTATAGTATTCCCGCTTATTCATTGGTTGAAAATGGGAAACGGGAACAGCAGATTATGATTGCGGGCTATCAAAAACATGTTGGACTCTATCCGCATCCAACAACCATGGAAAAATTCGAATCTGAATTGAGTGAATACAAACGTGCCAAAGGTTCAGTACAGTTTCCATTGGACAAACCTTTGCCGAAAGCCCTGATTATCCGAATGATAAAATATAGAGTCGATTTATTGAACAAGTAGAAAATAACTTTTGAAAGAAGGAATATTTAGCTTCCTGAATAAGCCTTATGAGTGAATTGGAAAAAATATTTGTAGAAGATGCCGTTCAGCTGCGTACCTGGCTTGATAAAAATTATTCTCAAAAGGAGAGTGCATGGCTTGTGAAGTGGAAAAAAGATTTTGGAAACACCTATCTGAGTTATGATGATATAGTGGATGAACTTATTTGTTATGGCTGGGTGGATAGTTTGCCGAAGAAACTCGACGAGCAGAGAACCATGCTCAGGATATCACCAAGAAACCCAAAAAGCAACTGGTCCAAAGTCAATAAAGAACGCGTCGACAGGTTGATCAAAAATGGTAAAATGCAGGCGTCGGGTCTCAAAGTGATAGAACTGGCTAAGGCCAATGGATCCTGGGATTTCCTGAATGACATTGAGAACCTGATTGTTCCTACTGATCTTGAGGAGGCCTTTAAAGGAAACAGCCAAGCCAGGTTTTTCTATGAACGCTTTCCAAATTCTTCTAAAAGAGGTATTCTGGAATGGATAAAGAATGCACATCAACCATCCACAGGACAAAAACGAATTCAAGAAACTGTTGCAAAGGCCGCTAAGAACCTAAAGGCCAATCATCCGAAGGGTAGAGACGCTGGCCCAAAATATCCAATCGATTAGTGGTCAATAACACCTGATTTTGGGGCTATTGCTTGTAATTTTTTTTGGCTTTGTCAATTTCCACTCAGGTCTGAATAAAAGAAAGCACCTGTCTGCTATTGGAAATTGTCATATATCATCAAGCCTTCCCCGGAGCTATTCAATTGCTCGGTGATCTGACTATATGAATTCCAGCAAGCCGATTGACCAGCGCTGATGAAGTTGTCGGAAGGCCCAACACTGTTGACCATCAGGATGGGGATAGAATTGCTTTCCGCTATGGTTGAATAGTGATCATAAGCTTTGGTAATTCCTTTTTGATCTTTGCAGACACTCGCCAAATAGATGTCGGCTCCAAGGCTTACACAATTTTCGAAATGACTCATTTGCATGGATTCATAGCAAATGGCCAGAGCAATTCTAGTTTGGCCAATTGTCAAAATGGTCTGCTGATCACCAGCTATAAAACAGGGGGTTTCGTCTGCATGTAATTGTTGCTTGGTATAGACTTCTTTTGGTAAATGTGGATGGAAAGTAATCATGCCAATGTGAATTCCCTCGGGTAATGTCAACGGCATCCCAACCGCAATCGCCAATTGGTATTGATTACTTAAATCCTGAAATACCCTTAGACGTGGATCATCTATACCAAATGCCAAAGCGGATGCCAGGGTAGGTTCATATCCAGTGAGTGACAGCTCTGGAAAGCCGATTAAATCGGGACTGTAGTCAGCACTCTTTTTGATCCATTTTACATGATTGGCAATATTAGCTTCAATATTTCCGGGTATGGCTTTGGTTTGTGCCAGGCAGATTTTCATTGAATGAAATTACAGTTTTCAGAGTTATATTCAGAATGTAATTCCTGGATTTTGACAATTTGTAAGCTCTACAGAAGCGGTTAGAAAAATCGTAGAGAACTCTTGATTTAACAAACTACTTCACTGCAGAGCCGTCAAACTGTTTTACAGCTTTGCTAATCAGACTATTTTCTTTTCGACCCAAAGGGAGATAAAAACCAATGGAGGGATTCAATTCTCCAATTGACTCTTACCCAGAAATGTCTTGCGGGTGGTTACATCAAAGGTCATGCTCAACTTGAGATTTTCGAAAGCTGCTTTTGCATCATTGACTTGCTGGGCTATAGGGGTGAGAGGGTGTGAAATATTTGTTATCACTTCTCAGGTGCATTGATGTTTTGCATGTTACACTCCTCGAATATTAATCAATGCCATAGTTTCTTGAAATATGATAGTGGAAAAAATAGGAGGTAATAAAAAATAACCTTCACACGCCATAGGGGAAGGATAAAAAATCAGTAAGCGCAAATGTGAACATGTAAGATTGAACTTCCAGAGATCATGAAAGATGTGTGGAAAAAGGTATGTGATATGACATGGTTGTATGAACGAAAAGAACTGCTTAATTTTAAACATGCTAACGAAGGAACAGGTAATTGGGGCATTCAAAAAGCTCCCTGAGGAATTTTCAGCCGAACAGGCAATCGATGAAATTATCTTGCTAGAAAAGATTGCGCAAGGTCTAGCTCAATCTCAGGCAAACGACGTGATTCCAGACGAGCAACTTGACAAGGAACTTCCTGAATGGTTAAGATAAACTGGACTTCTCAGGCCAAGAACGACTTAATTTCTATTGCTGAGTATATAGGAAAGAACTCTAGAAAATATGCTAAGATACAGGTTCAACGGATCCGTGAAAGAGTAAAGCAACTGCACGAACACCCGAATTCTGGAAGAACTGTTCCCGAAATTGAGAACCCACGGATTAGGGAACTGGTTCATGGTAACTATCGGATAATTTATTTGCTTGTTTCAGATGAACGAATTGATATATTGACAGTACATCATTCGGCTCGACTCCTGAATTTATAAACGACCACATGATAGACGATTCCAAACATAATCTTGGCGACTAAAGCATATTCAATATCGCAAAACTCAAGCCAAAATATAACAGATGGATCAGCGTACCACAGCACCTATAACACTGCGATTAGCAACAGAGGAAGATGCGCCTTTGATCTTCAAACTGATGAGGGGAAGCAATTTTTTAAAAGGAATAGGAGACAGGGGCATCCGGACATTGGCGGATGCTAAGGCCTATATCCAGGACCGGATGGATGCTGACCTGGCAGTGAAAGGTTGTGTGAATCATGTGATTATTGATGGCGAAAAGGGAGAGGAAGTAGGCACTTGCAGTGTACATGATCGCGAAGGAGTAGAAGGGCTGGATGTGGGCTATGCCATTTTGGAAGGACATGAAGGGAAGGGTTACGCGACTCAGGCAGCGAGAAAAATGGTGGAACTGGCCTTTAATACCTATCAGGTAGATTGCGTAAGTGCTATTGCCAACCTGGACAATGCGGGATCACATCGCGTTTTAGAGAAGGTAGGCTTTCGGCATCAGGGAACTATACAGTTACCTAATGATAACAAAGACCTGAAGCTTTTTGTGCTCACCAAAAACGATTGGGAGAAACAAATGAAAAATGAGCAATAGAAGTCATTTCCATATGGGCTACTATATGCATTTTTAACGAAGTGTTCAAACACATTTTCTATTTGCATGTTTTAGACGTGTGAATATTAAAACCAGCTACTGTTTTATCATTCACTTTTTCCTGGTAGTGCAAAGCTTAACGGGACAGAACATAAATGAAGTTTATGATGTGTCTAAGGCCGACCTGATATGGGAAGAAAGTGAAGGGCTTAGGAGGATTTGGACCCAGGGCCAATACTACTTCGTTGACTCAGAAAATGTCATCAGGTTATCTCTCCTCGATTACACCATGGTAGAAGACTTTTCGTTTGGTTTAGCCCCGTTTCGACACAAGAATCGAAAATATGGAGTGCTCAATAAGGCAGGTGAGGAGGTCATATCACCAGAATGGGATGATATTATCGGTTGCCATGGGGGATATATGGCGGTTTCCACCCACAAGAATAAATGGGTGAGGGAAGATAAAGCCGCTGGTAAAAGTGATCGTCCTGTCGAACAATGGTACCTGATCAAATGTGAAAACCTTTACACCATTCCCTTCCCTTTCAGACAAGTGCTCAACATACAGGGGAATGTCATTGCTGAAGATTTGGCTGGCAATGAACTGAAGATTAACACAACCTATATCAATGAGTGGTACTATCATCCATTGATGAAAGCCATCGAGGAGGTAAATGGACAGGAAGTGTTTTACGAGGTGAACGAACCGAAATCAACTATAGATTACTTCACTTTAGACTCGTTACAGGTATTGTCGATAGGTTTTGCGACCCATTAGGACAGATTTCATTATTCCCATGTTTTTTTGAGAATCGATATTCAAGTCAGTAAACGGCCATAGATGACTGATTTTTGAAGATTTTCATGACTATCGGCTATCCTTCCTGCAAGTCTGATTTCCTATATATCCAGAATCGATTGAATGGACATTCAATTTTCTTTTTGTGCGCCCGGCAGGGCGCAAATACTTGGAGGTGCGAGTTGATACTTTAGTCCTCTGTACGCCCGATGAGGGGAAGT
>JAYMFU010046458.1:0-14326 GCA_036784835.1 Phaeophila floridearum
GCACCCTAGAAGTTGTGTGCTCATTAAACATGCATGCATGCACTGAGCTGATCCATCCGCGTGCATGTTTAAGGTACATAGCACACCAATGGCATGCAGCAAGCGATCTGCCCCACAACATTGTGGGAGATGGGGCACTGCAGCAGAAAAAGGCAGCCGGGAGGGCTTTTTAAAGGGCTGGACACCAGGACGGTATGTGGGACGTGCACACCTTGGAACATTGGAAAGTCCACACTATGGGTCTACCAGCAAGGTAGCTGAAGCTGAGTGCTTGCTCTGCTGAACTCTTCCCAACGCAGCAAGCGGTGTACACATGCCTACTTGTCCACAGAAGATCAAGAAATGTGATCTCGGCACTAAAAAGCTTAAGCAAGCATGCCCACAAACACAGCCGGAGGCTATATCAGGATTTGAATGGAGGGGACAGAGGACAGGGGGAGAGGGAAGTTGGGAGATGGGGGGGAGGTGGGGGGAGGGGCACAAGGGTTATCGACAGATCAACCTTCACAATGCAGCAATGCCCAGCATGCAAGCGTATATGGCAACTGCACCATCCTCTGTGTGAACACAACAATCAATCTGCCAGATAGTCAGCACTGTGGTTACTGGGATTCAAAATGAGATCACAAGTTGCATCCCAACACTGTATGGCTAGCACCTTACGGTGCTGTGTGATGTTACTATAGCGATTATCTCAGCATCTAATAGAATTCAAGAGATTATTTTCAAAGGTCGATCTTGCTGTGCCTAACAATGGTCGGAGCTGATTCCGCCTACCACAGGTCACAGCAGGGTTCGAACCTATGCAGTCACCGACACCAGATGAGATGTGTCTAAAACATCATACTTTCACTCAGTTATTGCCCCCATATTTCATGACTTGCCAGCCAACTCATGCATGCTATCAAATGATACACAGCTACATACCCTGGAACTCGCATAATCTCGACGTGTGCAGCGCAGCTGCATCACATACGGTGGTGCTGGTTTATGGTATGCCATGCCTGTGTGTGTGAGTTGTATTGTGTGCAACGCATCTGCACTGTGCGTTGTGCATTGCGTCGAGCAAGTGACCAATCCACAAAGACAGGAAGGCGTATTGCTGGATGTTGTTTTCACAGTGTGTTACACTGTTGCGGCTCAGAAGAACATCGATGTGTTTAGCACCCGCATTACAGTAAATCCATAGCATCTTGTGTGAACGGTATCGTCGTCAATGCTGCAGAGCTGACAGCAGTACCGACCGAAGGAAGAGTGTTGCTGACCGCAGCAAGCAGAAGCAATACAACACCCCGAAACACCGGTAAACCACTTGTAGCACCAGTTCAGCTCACTCATATGAACACCAATCAAGCACACTACTTGCATCGTGCCCTGGATGCAGTAATGGGAGAATGTATTCCAGACAAGTCGGGAACGTTGGATAGCCAATTTCCACTAGTTGTTTCAGCCTGCCAGCATCTTGGCCTTGTCATGTGGTTTGTGTGCATCTGAATTTCCTGCTGGCTTACTTGGTCTATTGAAGATATTGTATGCTGGTGCCGTGCCCTGGTCATGTAACTACCGATGCCTCTTGCCTTCTGTTTGATGGCCCTGAGCATGTTCTGGTTGTTTGCTGTTTGCCTACCTCGTGCATGCTTGCCAACTTTCCTACTACCTGTCCATGTCCTTCTTGGTTACCCCGTGCAACTACCGATTGGCATGTTGGCCGCTCTGTTTCCATTGCCGTGCTCTCCTGTCGGTCTTCGTCATGTGCGGTGCCCTCATTCGCTTCTGTCACTACCTATTCCTAGTTTCCTCAACTGGTAGACACTGACTGTGATGGACGCTGTACACGCGTCTGCAGCTGCGATCTACATTCAGCTGATTTTGAATGTTTGGCATCGTCGTGGAATGTGTTTCCTGGACCGGAAAACGACACCCCAACCGGGGTCGGTTTTGGAGTTGAAAACGAAACCTAGCATGCAGCCAAAACAGTCAAAACCCGTGAAATGACGCTTCGGCGTTTGGCACACACGCCCTTGAGCTCCGCTAAACGCATCATGTGCATAGCTTTGAATTGCGCACGCCAACAAGATCGTCGAAATCACGCGGCTGAGCGCCAACAATGCGCCGGACGTCCGCTTGACATCTGAAGAACTCCCGAAATGGTTGCCGGGATCGCGCAAGCCATGCGTGTTTCTCATACACACCTGCATGTACTCAAGCCGGCACTAGCAAGGTATAGTGTTCTCGTCAATCAGAGGTCAATGAATGTTCCGCTCGAATGGCCGGGCAGCTGCACTGGCGGTCCCCGTGATGGTCACGCTGGCTCGCAACGAGGTATCACCTCCCGCGCAAAGCCGATATCGCTGGACGTCCAGCTGGAGCCGTTCAGTGTAGAATGATCTCTGGGTGTCCGCTCCGGTCTCAACACCGAACGGTCATGGAGGGCTGAGAGGCTAGCGCCTAGGCTCCGCGACACGCGCGACGCGCTCGCGACGCGAACGACACGAGCTGTAGCCAACTATTCGTGAGCCTGCAGGAGCGCCGCACCACCCTCACCGTCGTGGTGTGCCACCATCCAGGAGCGATCTGTACGAGCAGTACATCGGGCAAGGGCGGAAATCCGGCTGAATAATGTACGGCGCGATACTCCTGATCGATCATCAGCGCTGTGCACGCACGTGTGATCACGTCCTCGTTCGCATGCGGCTAAGCACTCCACACCGATGTCGTCAGATCAGCGCCCTGATTCCAGATATGTTCACAGGCACTTTGATAGCATGCGCACGCGCAGGCCCATACGGGGAGCGGGGTGGTGGGGATTCATGCATTCATTAGCTGTTGCATGCATGTTGCTTGTAAGGCTGCATTCGGTGCGGGGGACAAAGCTCGGGCAGAGTGTCTCCCTGTCCATTTCCATCGTTTCTCAGGCTGCCAGCTGTTCTGCCGCTGTGTGTTGGTCATGCAGCATACGAATCCGTTTTGCTTTCTTGTACAAATGAACGTGCAGCTGGTCATGCACCGGGTGGGTGGTGGCGGCCCAGTTGAACAACCTGGGACACCTAAGACTCAGGACTGACGTGTTACCTGCCGCTGCGCACCCGGGCTCGCAGCTGGCTGGAGAGGTTTCGGCTTGGGAATGTTCCGCCTTGTTTTGGTCCACAGTATCCACGGTAGCTTGTGCTCCACAGCATCTCGTTCCAAGCACTCAACCCACGGGATGCAGCAGTTGACGGTGTGGGGTCATCGCTGCATCTATTAACAGGCTCCAGGAGGGAAGGAACCTGGAGCTCCCGGTGTGCTTGTCACAGGGCGGCGACTTCTCCATGGTGGTGGGAGCAGCGCTGCTCGTTGCTGAGAGGCAGGGCTTGCTGGCCGTCGGCACGGAAGAGCTGCGCGTGGCCCTGCTCACGGCTGCGTTGGCACTACCAGCAGTAAACGCCGTGCTTCAAAGAGGGCAGTTTGACTGGGTGCGGAGAGCTCCACCTGTCAGGGCCGTGCCTAGGAGCATATGGTCACTGCTTGCGTGTGTGTGCAACCCATGTCCTGTTGCGTAGTGCTGAGTGTCCTTTTCTGTGGTGCTGCGTGCTGTGTGAACCCTGTATCAAGCGCTCGTCTACGTCTTGTAGAAAGCTGTTGCGTGATTGTCAAGTGTCCTGCGTGGAGAGGCGGTGTCAGCGTAGGCTGGGTGTTCACTGAGGGCACAAATGCAGCGTGCAGCGTGCACTTGCTGATGCATTTGTCGAGAATCGGTTGCAAACTGGCTTTTCCGGTTACACGATCTGCTGCAGCCTGGGCTCTCCAAGATGTGTCTCTGCTTCACAGGTAAGTTCCAGTGGGGCCCATAGGTTTGCAGCACACGCGTAGCCACACGCTGTGCAGTTTTCATGCACAGATAAAGAAACAGAGACAAAGGAACAAAAGTGAGTGTAACAATGAGTGTGTGAGCACTGTGACAGCTGCGCTGTGTGCAGGTCTGTAGTGCGTTGGCACCGATGAGCATTGCCCTGGCTGGCTTGGGCATCTTACCACTGCTCCCCGCAGCGGTGGTTGCGTTTGGCACAAGCTTCTGCTCCAAGCTCTCTGACACAATGAAGGTGGCTGCAGTGTACCCTGTAATGCTTGCGTCTCTTAGCTTTGCAGCGTACCAGGGTGAGACTGTTGTTTGGTTTGTTGCCTCGCTGGCAGCTGTCTGCGTGGCTGAGGTTGTTCAGGGAGCACAAAGACAACAAGTGGTCGTGTTCCCTCTGCTGTTAGCGCTGGGTGCATTGGCGGCGCTTTCAGGCAACGTGCTTGCACACGGCAGCTATACATCAACGCGGCTACTCCGACAGATTACAGTTTCGGTGATTCTTGGGCAGATTGTTTGGAGTATGTACAATATTGCGAAAGGGTTTATTGACGAACTGCAGCGGGTGTAGGGCTGGGTTGGAGCGATTCTCACATGCAAGGACCATCCAGCTGTTACACGTTCATTGACGACTTGTACAGATTTGTCATGCTGATGATGGCCAGTTTTGAGCTTGTATGTAGCAGGTTGGTCAACCCCGGCCCCAATAACGACGAGTAGATATGCAGAAGTACACATGTGCTTTAGGCTCAGTTTCTAACGTCTACAGCAGGTCGACTGTAATGTGCAGTGAGGATCAAGTACATGGCTATGCCCTGCACATACTGGCTGGCTGTTCTGGCTGTGCTGTTCCAACTATTTGGACGTAGTACCCTGATCAATGGCAAGCTAAAGTTACCATAGCGTCTGCTGCTCGCTCAACGTCCTCGTCGTTGACGTCCATGTGTGTAACGACTCGAATCAAGTTCCTACCCATGCCGTAACCCCCGCTGATCTTCACACCATATTCGCTTGCCAGCTGCGCACAGAATTCGGCGAGCGTCATCTTCGTCTCGTCCGGCAGGGCGAAGAACACAATGTTGGTGTCTACCTGGCCGCCGCGAATGAGCTTGAAGCCGTGCTGCGCGAGTGTTGCTCCCAGGCCGGCTGCGCGCCGGTGGTCATCTCTGAGCCTCTGTAGGTTGTTCTCGACTGCGTACTGCGCCATCGCGGCCACGACGCCGGCCTGACGCATGCCCCCGCCGCAGCGCTTGCGCGCACGTCGTGCCAGGTCGATGAACTCCGTGTCTCCCAGCAAGACGGAGCCAAGGGGCGCCCCGAGGCCTTTCGAAAAGCAGACCGACACGCTGTCAACCCCCGCGCATAGCTCGTGCACGGGCTCGTCGAGCGCTATTGAGGCGTTGAATATGCGTGCGCCGTCCACGTGGAGCTTCATGTCGAGCTCACGCGCCAGCGCGCCCATGGCAGACATGTACGCGGCGGGAAGGGCCGTGCCACCGAGCATATTGTGCGTGTTTTCAAGGCACAGGACCTCCGTCTTGGCCCAGTGCACGTCAGTCCCCGGCCGATGAGCGGTTCTCACGAGCTCCGCGCTGATCCTCGCCGTGTCCTCGCACTCCGCTACTTGCCGTGTGTGCACGCCGCCCATGCCTGCCACGTTGCCGCCTTCCCACATGCTGATGTGGGAGCTCGCGCCGACGATGATCTCCGACGCGCGCGCGTGGCAATGCGACAAGGTAGCGAGTAGGTTCGCCATGCAGGCCGTCGGCACGTACAGCCCCTTTTCTTTCCCGAACAGCCCCGCCATGTGCTCCTCCAGCTTGGACACCGTGGGGTCTTCGTTCATGACGTCGTCGCCGGTCGGAGCGCTCAGCGCGGTCTCCAGCATCGCCCGCGACGGCGCTGTGACGGTGTCGCTGCGAAGGTCCACCGGCTTGTTGGCTGCACGCGGCACAACTGCATCCTGCCGCTTCCAGCGCAAGCGCGGTCGGGCCCGGGTGCTGCGGCTCAGCGGCGAGTTCATGGCTGCTGCGTCTCTGGACAGCGCTGTCGTCACTGCGCCACCGTGTCCGGGACGGCCTACACTCAGCACGGCCTGCACTACGCACGACTCTTGCAAGCGCTGTGTCCGGGTTGCCAAGCTCGTTTTCCATTGGCACGGTTCGGGCTGGTGCTGAGTGCGTTGATGAGATAGCGGTCAACATTGGTCAACCATTGCATGCATGCGCTGCAGTGCATGCCCCGACACCTGGCGTCCAGCAAGATGCAGAGGAATGGGCTTTGCCCGGAGAGCTCCGTGGTGCATATCACATCATGCACACAGCAGTTTGATGCTGCACAGCAGTGTGAAGCTTCTGCTCCAATCATGTGACGTCGTTGAGCAACCATTTACCAGAGATGTTTGCACGCGACAATGTGAAACTTGACCCCTGCTGGTCCCCCACATGCATCATACAACACAGGTGGACCGTAGGATCTTACATTGGGATTCTAAACGAGACAATGGGCACAACATCAGCATCATTGCCGCCTATGTGTTTACCTGCTCTCTAACTGTCCAGATTCCCCCAATAGCCTAGGGAGCCCTTGTCGTGCAGCGTGCTGGAAATACTCGGTTACATCATGACAGCGCTACAACGTATCCATGTAACCCAATCACGAGCGACGAACAACAGGCACCCTGATGAGTGACATACATCATGCCTTATGACGAAAGTACTCTTTGGTGTGCTGCAAACGGTTCCCACAAACGCTGTAGATACTCAACATGAACAAGTCAGAGTGCCAGGCCTGAAGTTCCCTTCCATCTTGGTTTCGGAAATTTGCTTGCAGGCTTCCAATTTCGCGAAATTTCGCCACGTCCTTCTTAAACACTAATTTTCAGCGTGAATTTCAGGCATGGATTTCAACCTGCGCGGATTTCGATCTGGGGTACAATCCAGGAGTGTGTCCGTGCATACCTGTGGCTCGCACTTTCGTTCAAGCGGTGCAAGGGACTGACCAGTTGCTTGTACAGCGTCGAGGACTTCAATCTATAGTCAATCAGGCTCGAGCCACGAGCACGTCCACACTGCACACTACTGGAGCGTTGCAATAGGTGAAGCGGCAGCTTGTCGTGCCAATTTCTGTTGTCGACTGAGGTCGAGTACACCGCTGCTGCATGGTGCTCGGGACTAAGAGCTCGCCTCGTCGTGGACTTCAATAGACCCCACGAGACGCAGCATGCTGACTCAATTTCATTGTGTGCATGCGCCAATTGCATACACGATTGCAATCCAGCGCCCTCCCGTCAGGTGACGGGGCTGCGCAGGATCGCGGGGAGTAGTTTTCACTTTGGCGGGTTTTCCGATTCGGCATGTGCAATCTCTGCTAATCAGCTGCCTGTACGCGTCGCACTTCCCACCAACGGTGCCGGATCACGTCAGAACCGGGACTTCGAAGTTCAGACCGGTTACAGCCCGCCCTCTGTGACGCACAGCGAGCTGAACGACACAGGCGCAAACTCGCGTGCTGGTTCAGACATCCCAGCCTGAATCCCAGCCGCTCAGCCGTGGAAACTCCAGGTCCGCGGATGCGAACCTGGGTCGCTTTTCCGCATGTGCCACACGCACGTGCGCAAACGGCCATGACAAACCGACGTGCGACAAAGGATCAGATCAGGGACAAAAGTGGAAAATCCTTACCGGCCCAGCGATTCTCCGGGATGGGGCTCGGTGCGCGGACAACTCTGGCTCCGCGCGCAAACATACCGCAGCCAGACGCAGAACTGAGCAGGTGTTCGCACCTGCCGCGCTGTAAAGGCAGAACGGGCAGGTCACGTGCAGTTTCACCGGCCCCTGTGGTATCTCAATCCTGTTTGGTACACGCTCCGGAACCCGGACGGACATCGTCACCGGAGGGGAAGGTCCAGGAAGTCGCCGTAAATGTTGGCAACTCCGGCTTGATTCCGACTCTTGACCTCGCGCGAACAGCCATGACAACTGCATGGGCCCTGTTTTGGTACTCGCAGGTGGCGACCCGCGCGTAGCTGACATGGAAGCACCCGCAACGAGCTGGGGTCTCGGTGTGCAGGGACTCAGCGACCTGAGCGACCTGAGCTGGGGACACATGTGGCGCAGTGCGAGCCAGACGCGTGGAGAGTGCGGAGCACGTGATCCTCGCCACGCAGCAGCCCGGCGGGCACCTGCAGGGAGCCGTCTGTTCGCACCCGGTCCATCCGGTCTGCGAACGTCTCCGAGCTGTTGCGA
Organism: Phaeophila floridearum; assembly: GCA_036784835.1. NCBI lineage: Eukaryota > Viridiplantae > Chlorophyta > Ulvophyceae > Ulvales > Phaeophilaceae > Phaeophila > Phaeophila floridearum. The sequence goes on from JAYMFU010046458.1 coordinate 8,083, forward strand.
GCGACCGCGAACGAGCGCCCGTGAAAACTTTGGCGTGCCGTTGGAAAGGATAAAGCCTCGACCGCAACCGTCGCATTCAAGCTTTTTGAGCGGTTGCAGTCGCGCATGACGCTTCATTTCTGCGTCAGTTTCACACCCGACGCACTGGGCGACACACGCGCATTCTTGGGAGCGGAGCGAAACAACAACAAACGCTGGTGGTCACATGTGTGAGGGCCGTGTCTGCGGCGCTGTTCGTTCCTGTCACCCGTGGGCGACGTGTGTGTTTCCGTTGGGGTTGGGGGCCGCGGGGCTGGGGTTGGGGCCCACGGGGGCGGCCTGACGACGACTGAGCCCGAGCAAGAAGCCACGCCCTGGGGTTGACCAACAATGCATGCAGCGTACGCGTCACAGCGCGCTCGGACTTCGCTCCCGCGAGCGCCCATCAACACACCCCATCGACGGGATCGTCAACTCGCACGCGTTTCGTCATTCATCAGGCCAACGCCCTTTCTGGATAGATAGATCTCAGCGATATCCCGGTGGCGGCTCAGGGAGCGTCGACGGCGACGGCAGGGGCTATCGCCAGGTTTGAACGAACGTTACAGGCCCAGCGAGCTGGTGTGGTGTGCATAAAGTGCTGGCGATAACGTTCGCGGGCGGTTCGCAATTGAAGGGCCGCAGGCGTTCAGCGGCCTTCGCAAGGATACATTGGCGAGCGTTGTAGCTCGAGCCTCCCAGGGCCACTCGTACAGCTATACTATATGTATATGAACGTCTCCGGGCAACGCACGGCCGCGGCTTGTAGCAAGATACAAGGCTGCGCCCGGCGCGCGCATTACATGTAGTAAATTACAGAACCCGTGCCGATCAAATACAAATCGCGGTTAAGGACGTGTACATACACATACTGCTGCTGATCGCCGTATGAGCTTTCGATGCGCGACGAGCGCACGTGTGTGTATACAACATGGGCCCGTCGCGCGCTGTCAGCGTCGGCAATGACTTGGCAACGAGTTGCAGCGCCCGGCGGGGGCTCAGGAGGGGTGTACGGCTGCAATTGAGCTCAGCGAAGTGAAGCTAAACAGTAATAGGAAAGCATGCACGTGAATCGCAGGTGCACGCTGCTTCCACGTCTGAACACAAATGGCGCTCGAGTTGCCCGGCGGGGCACAGCGGGCTCGTGGAGTGGCCGGGCTCCCGGGGCACGGCGTCCAGGTCCGACTGGATGTCAGGCGCGTGCCGCGGGCTTCCCGGCTGTGCATCCGGGATAACGTGAACGAGTCAATATTGTGCATTCTATGGTTAATGCATCAGCTGCCGCAGTCAAAGAGCTGAACATATCGGGCATGCGGGTCACGTGCACGCGGATCGCCGGGGCAACGTAAGCGAGCAGCAGCACCGTCGCGGCCCGGAGACCGACCCACAGACCGAACCTGGTTTCTGTTTGGCTCGAAGCGGGTTACGATGGTGCCGGTTCGTGTCGTTCCCGTTTGTTGAATGGTCCCGGAATACACAATGACCTCGCGGAGTCATCGCCAAAAACGTGTTACTAAAACGCGTCCGTGCACCAGGTTCTCTCCGGTTCCGTGGCCTTCCGTGGCTTCCTTGCATTGCAACCCCGAGAGCCTTCGTAAAGCACACAAATACGCCTCTGCACTGCAGCAGGGCGACAAACAGCACTGACAGCAGCGCAGAGCATCCCCGTGCTTGGACCTCACGCTGCCTGATCTCTTCCCCGTTGATTACGCCAGTTGCTGTTGCGACGGGTAGCGCAGCAAGATGCCGAAGCCCGCCGAGGAGGGCCCCGGCGAGAAGGGGTCCTACGATGCCACTGAACACATGATGAGCGGCCAGGAGGTCGCGGACAAGCTGGTAACAAGCGTGGATGTAAACGCGCTGGCCAAGTCGCAGGGCTTGAGCGTTCCCGAGGTGCTTCCCGACCCTCCCCTCCTTGCCCGCTGCAGCAGCATACCTGCCGTGCATCCGTAGGAATTTGAAATTTGGGTCCCGGCCGCGATCCTGGGTCACACACGCTCTCCAGGCGCCACACCGCTCGTTCGGCTGGGAACGGTGTCAGTGATGCGAGCGCGAGCGGCCTTGCCTTGTTCTCGATGTCCGCTATCCAGCATGTTGGATAGTGGTTCAGTCGCTCAATGCTAGTTGCGTCGTTTGCTGTGTGAGCCCCCCTGGCGCGAGACCCGCACTCGCGTTGGATAGAATGCCGGCAGTCAGCTCGTGATTGCTATCACGGTCGTGAATTTGGCTACTGGAGTGGTTCCTGTCGTGGATGCACCGGCGCACGCCGCCGTCTCGGACCAGCCGCAACTGCAGCCGGTTGTGCACAGCGAACTCGCGCTCCGTGCACGCGTCCCACGCGCCCTCCCACCCGCTGCTCTCGGCGGCGTTGCTGTGTGCTGCTATCCGCTTCCCGTTCGCTATGCATGGGAGTCTTCTCAGTTGTGGGATAACCGGCTCCGAGCCGGCTTCCACGTGGCACTGCAACCCGCGACGCTAGCCGCGGAAGAGCCTGATCGTGCACGTGCTTGCAGGCTAAGAAGCGTCTCGACGCGAACGGCCCGAACAAGCTCTCGCCGCCCCCGGAGAAGCCCGAATGGCTGAAGTACCTTCTGCAGTACACCAACCCGCTCCTCTTCCTGCTCATCATTGCCGGCGTCTTGACCTTCGTGGCCTATGGGATTCAGAGCCCTCGGGATCACACCAACGTTATCCTCGCAGTCGTCCTGTTGGTGGTCATCTGGATGCTCGCCACCACTCAGTACCTCAATGAGCGCGCAGCTGGCTCTGTTGCTGCTCAGCTACGCAACCTGCTGCCGTCCACCGCTCGTGTCATCCGTGACGGCAAGGAAATCGAGTGCAATGCCGCTGACCTGGTGGTTGGTGATGTGCTGCACATGACAATTGGTACCCGTGTTCCCGCTGATGTTAAGGTCATGGAGTCCAAGGATCTCAAGCTCGACTTCTCCTCGCTGACTGGTGCGGCTTTGTCCAGAGATAACATGCAGCTTGTTTCACAACGGTTTGGAATAGCAGCTTCAGCGGCTGTGTTCATAATCAACGTCAATGGGTTGATGCTTGCATGGCAGGTGGTGAATGTTTTGCACCCTCACGTTTGGCTGGCTGGCCTTGCGTTCTGTATGCCAGCTATAAGTGCGGTGTTGGTTTTGCAGGCGTTGCAAATTCCTGGCATTAGGAACAAGTTGGTTGTTGGTCGAGTAGTGTGGATGCTCTGTTGAGGTTTTTCCATATTGATCATATGAAACATCCCATTGTACTTTATTGTATTGTGATTTATCGTATTGTGATTATCGTATTGTGATCTTGGGGCTGTGTGCATGTGGTGACAATTTGTGTGGCTGGCTGTGCAGGTGAATCTGACCCCATCGCGATGCAAACGACATCCGCTGATGAGAAGGCCCATGAGTGCAAGCACATCGCCTTCATGTCCTCCCAGGTTCTTAATGGCGAGGGCTACGGCATCGTTATCCGCTGCGGCGACAACACCTTCATTGGCAAGATCAACTCTCTCGCGGGTGAGACCCAGGGTCAGATCACCACCCTGCAGAACGACATGAACCTCTTCGTCAAGGTCATTGCTGGCATTGCGCTCTTCATGGCCGCTGTCCTGTTCTCTGCGGGCATGCTGCGCGGCATGGCGTTCGCGGACGCGTTCGTGAACGGTCTCGTCGTCGTGCTCGTTGCCAACATCCCCCAGGGCCTGCCCGCAACGGTCACGTCCGCCCTGACCCTGACTGCCGAGCGCATGAAGGAGGTGTCCGTGCTGGTTAAGAAGGTTGACATCATTGAGGCCCTCGGTTCAGCAACTCGTATCGCCTCTGACAAGACTGGTACTCTGACCCAGAACAAGATGACTGTCATGAACTGCTGGGTCAACAGGCAGTTCAAGTCGGCTACTGAGATCGTGGGAAGCGTCAGCAAGCCCGGACCCCATGCACACACTGCCGCCAAGAAGGACGGTCCTGCGAAGAAGGGTGACAGTGCGCGTGCGCCGCTGAAGTCTTCTCCGGGTGTGGAGGACATTGAGTCCGCGATGCCGCCCGGCGCATCGTCCGGCAGCAAGGTGGGCAGGACGACCTCCGGCAGCAAGTTCGGCACGGACATGGCGTCGAGGATGTCCATGGGCAAGGCCTCCGTTGGCAGTGCGGTACGTGGCCTTGATTCCGGTAGTAGTGTTACCGTCCTTCATGGGGGCTGACATGCTGCATTGGCAAACTTTGTGTGGGCGCTGCATGCTGTGTTTTAATAAGTTACACGTCGCCTGGGTCTGTTCTGCTGTTGCTGAGTGATTTTTGGTGCTCACTGGTTGCACTGCTGTCGTTGTGTAGGCTGATTGCTTGCTTGCATTTGTTTGTGTGGATGGAGGCCTGAGGCAGGGTATTGATTTGTGCTTTAGTGAGGCCAAGTGTTCACCATATCTGCTTGCTTATGGCAGGAGCAAAAGTTAATGGCAGTTGGTGTGCAGAATGTCGGCCGTTCCCTTGGCAAGAGCTCCCTGATGACCTTCGCTCTGAACGTGACCACCCAGGTCCCCACCGGCGATGAGGAGGGCAACCTCTGGGACCAGTTCTCCCCGCTGTCCAAGCTTATCACCATTGCCTGCGTGAACAACAAGGCTCAATTTGACAGCAGCAATGATACCGCTGGTACTGAGCGTCGCGTGCTCGGCGACGCCACGGACTCTGGCCTCCTCCGCTTCTGTGACAAGATCATGGATGTGGATGACGTGCGCGCGTCCTTCAACTCCGTGTTCAACATTCCTTTCAACTCGAAGAACAAGTGGGCACTCAACATGGTCAAGGTGCCCGGCGACGACAGCAAGAGCATCGTCATGATCAAGGGTGCGCCTGAGTACGTGATCAAGAAGTGCGGCCGCTACTTCTACCGAAACACTGAGACAGTCATGGATGAGGACTTTGTGGAGGACATGATGGAGGCGTATGCTTCCTTCGGCACCCTTGCGGAGCGTGTCATCGGTCATGCCTTCAAGGTATGGGTTACTTAACTCGTCCTTTGTCAGCTTGATATTATTATGCCAAATTACTTGGTTGTTAATACTGTGACAAAGCACTACTGTAAAGTGAATAATAGAACAGAACATTTGGTCTTGCTTGATGGAGTCAAGCGTTGCGTTACGTTTTGCTCTCGAATATGATGTTAAGCTTGTGAACCTGGGCATGCTGCTGTTGATATGTGGATGCATGTTGAACCTGGGCATGCTGCTGTTGATATGTGGGTGCATGTTGTGTCTCATTCTTATACCTGGTTTGTGAGCGATATCTAATAGGCGGGCCGGCAGCATGGCTGTGGGTTGATATGGGGACGCTGAACATAATTTGTGGAATGCAGGTGGTAGACTCCAAGGGCCAGATCCCCAAGAGTGAGGAGGAGGCAGCTGCCATGGGCTTCATCGACGATTTCACATTCTGCGGTCTCCTCTCCCTCATTGACCCGCCCCGTGACGCCGTGCCGCCAGCAGTCGACAAGTGCCGCTCAGCTGGTGTTGGTGTTACCATGGTCACCGGTGACCACCCCTTGACTGCGGAGGCTATCGCTCGTAAGTGTAACATCATCACCCGTCCCACTCGCCGTGAGGTCGCTGCAGAGTACGGCGTAGAGGAGACCCAGGTGCCGTTCAGCGACCCCAACGTGGAGGCGCTCGTCATCACCGGCGCCATGATCCCTGACCTTAAGTCTGAGGCTGACTGGGACGAGGTGCTGGCCAAGGACGAGATCGTGTTTGCCCGTACCACCCCCCAGCAGAAGCTCCAGATCGTGGAGAACTTCCAGCGCCGCAAGGAGATTGTTGCCGTGACTGGTGATGGTGTGAATGACTCCCCTGCGCTGCGTAAGGCTAACATCGGTGTGGCCATGGGCAACCCCGACTCGTCTGAGGTGGCGCGTGAGGCTGCGGACGTCGTGCTGCTGGATGATGACTTTGCTTCCCTCGTCGCTGCCATTACGGAGGGGCGTGTGCTCTACGACAATCTGAAGAAGACGATTGCTTACACCCTGGCGCACATCCCACCTGAGACTTTCCCTGTCATTCTCAACCTGGCCTTCGGCATGCCCCTTGGTCTTGGCTCCCTTCTGGTTCTGTCCATCGATCTCATCACTGAGCAGGTGAGGTTTCAGTATGTGTGGGATCTGGGGTGATGGGATCTGTCTCGTTTGTTTTTGTTTGGGCTTCGTGTATTGGGCTTGTTGCTTGCGGTGGCCTGGCGTG
>JAYMFU010046569.1:0-120024 GCA_036784835.1 Phaeophila floridearum
AACGCCGCGCTCACGGCGACCCGCAGGGTCACGCCAAGAGCAGGCGTCACCGGGCCGGTAGCGCCAGCATGTCGGCATGGCCCACATCCACCCGAACCCCACCCTCCCGCGCTCGTCCGACGGTGTCCCGCCCCCAGGACCGGATGGCGTCGGCGTCGTCGGGCCGCATCTCCACCGCGGCGCCCACCCACCCGTCGACGAGCGCCTCCACGAGAGGCGCGTCCCGCTCCCCCCTGAGCCGCCACGGGCTCGGCGCCACCCTCACGTCGTACCCGGCTTCCTCGAAGAGCCGCCGAGCCACCTCCGTCGCCGAGGGCCCGAGGGCCCGGCCGGTGCCCTTGTCCCAGTGCTGATGTTCGTTGACGGCGTCGAGGACGAGCGCGTCCATCTCCGGCGAAGGACTCGAGTGCCAACGGACAGCGCCGTCGTAGCTCAGGGCGAAGTACGCCGCCGCCCCCGCCGCCGCGCACCGGTCGCGGAGGTCGGTGAGCCACGACTCGGAGACGAGGTCGAGGAGGGCCGAAGCAGTGACCACGTCGGCGTCGACCACCTCGGCGAGACCGGCGTCGGCCACGTCCCCCGCGATGGTCCGTACCCGGACGCTGTGGCTCGGCGCGCGCACCTTGGCGAGGAGGTCTTCGTCGTGGTCGACGAGGACCCACTCCGTGGCCCACGGAATCCGGGCGGAGACGTAGCGGAGATTCGACCCCGTCCCGGCTCCCAGATCGACGAAGCGAGACCATCCGCGACGCCGGCCCTCGATGCGGAGCGCTCGAAGAAGCGGTCGGGAGCGGGAGCCGTGATCCGCTCGCCAACGGAGGGCCAGCCAGGCGGCGTCGAAGACATCGTCAGTCATGGGCGAGCTCGTCGACCGCCGCCCCGAAGCGCGCCGCCTGCGTGGTCCAGCCCGGTAGTGCCCGGGCGTGAGTTCGAGCCGCCTCGGCCATGGCCTCCCGCCGGGCGGGCTTCTCCAGGAGGGTGCGGAGGGCTGCGGCGAGGCCGTCGGCGTCGCCGGGTTCGACGAGGATGCCGGCGCCTTCGGGCACGGTGTCGGGGATGGCGCCTCCGGTGGTGCCTACGACGGGCAGGCCTCGAGCCAGAGCCTCGGCGAAGGCCATCCCGTATCCCTCGTAATGAGAAGGAAGGACGAAGAGCGTGGCCGTCCGGTAGACCTCGTCCAGGGCGGCTGCGGGGAGCTCCCCCAGGAAGCGCACGCGAGGCCCGAGGCACAGCCGCTCCACCGACTCCCGGACGTCCCGGGCGTACTCGGGAGCGCGGTCCAGGCTCCCGGCGCAGTCGCAGCGCCAGTCCAGATCGTCGAGCTGGGCGAGGGCGCGAACGAGGACGTCGAAGCCCTTCCGGGGTGTGACCGTCCCCACAGACACGAGCATGGGAGCCTCACCCGGTCCCGGACCCTCGGCCATGAGGCCCGGCTCCGTGCCCGGTCGTACGGCGCGCACCCTGCGGGCGGTCACGTCGAAGTCCTCCAGGCGACGGGCCGTGTAGGGGCTCGTCACGACGACGCCCCTGGCGTGTCGAAGGGCCTCCGCCTCGGTGCTCTCGAAGTGGCGGCGTTCGTCCTCGGAGAGGCCCGTCTCGTCGGCGAGGGGGTGATGGACCAGGGCCACCAGCCGAAGGCGCGCGGAGTGGCGGGCGGCCACCCCGGGCGCGGCGCTGAAGGCCAGCCCGTCGACGACGACCAGGGCATCGTCGGGGATGCCCGCGAGCTCCTCGTCGAGGGATGCACGCGCGCGCTCGTCGACGTCCGGGAATCGGCCGTCGACCTCATGGACCACCACGGTGCGGCCCGCTCCGGTGAGCTCGGCGACCATGCGGGCGTCGTAGAGGTAGCCCCCGGTCCGCTGATCCAACGGGCCCGGCACCACCAGATGGATGGGCGCCGGCGCGGCAGGCGTCTTCGCGCTCACACGCTCCCTTCGTAGCTCGCCCACGCCACGTGGGACTCGTTCAGCGTCACCTCGACGCTGCTGCACCCCGGCGCGCCGGGACCGAGCTTGCCGGCGTGGATGGCCTCGACGATGCGTCCGTGGATGTGCTTCGCCAGGAACTCGGTGGTGGTGTTCTCCCCGGAGAAGACGTCCATGTCGTCGAGGTTGCGGTAATTCAGGTCGTCGAGGACCGCCTTCAGCTGCTGGCCGGCGAGACCGATGTCCACCACCAGCCCGTCCTCGTCGAGTTCGGGGCGCTTGAACGTGGCGTCGACGACGTAGGTCGCTCCGTGCAGCCGCTGAGCGGGGCCGAAGACCTCGCCCTGGAAGCTGTGGGCGATCATGAAGTGGTCTCGAACGTTCAGCTTGTACATCCGGCTCTCAGGGTTCGGGTCGGGTCGGGTATCGAAGACGATGGCAGAGGGTGGATCCCCCGCTTTCGGCCAGGCGTTCCATGACGTCGGGCAACTCGTCGAACTCGCTCTCGCCGGTGATCAGGGCGTCGAGCTCGTCGGCCTGGAGCAGTTCCAGCGCCAGCGCCATCCTCCGAGGGAAGTCCCATCGGTGGGCCTGCTCCGGAGGGATTCGGCCGACCTGACTGCCCCGGATGGTGAGCCGGCGGGAATGGAACGCCTCACCCAGCGGAAGCGTCACCTCCGTGGATCCGTACCAGCTCAGCTCCAGGATCGTGGCCTCGACGCCGGCACACTCCAGGGCGGCACGAAGACCCGCGGGCTGTCCACTGGCATGGACCACCAGGTCCGCGTCGGCGCCCCCGGGAGCGGTGGCCGAATACTCCATGCCCAGGGCCCGTGCGACGGCTTCGCGAGCCGGATCGGGATCGACGACCACGACCCGGGAGCCCGGCGTGTGGGCGAGGAGCCAACCCGTGAGGAGGCCGACCACGCCGGCGCCGATGACCACGATCTCATCGCCCGTCCGGGGCGCCGCGTCCCAGGACGCGTTCACCGCCGTCTCCATGTTCGCCGCCAGCACGGCACGCTCGGCGGGCACGCCGTCTGGCAGGGGCGTGACCGCGTCCCGGGGGACCACGTAGCGATCCTGATGGGGGTGCAGGCAGAAGACCGTCCGGCCTTCCAGGCTCCCACCGCTGTCGGCCTCGACCACACCGACGTTCATGTACCCGTACTTCACCGGGGCCGGGAAGTCGCCTTGCTGGAAGGGGCAGCGCATGGCCTCTTGCTGGGACGCCGGCACCTCGCCGCGGAAGACGAGGGCCTCGGTGCCCCGACTGATCCCCGTGAAGAGCGTCCGTACCAGAACCTCGCCGGCCAGCGGCCGGTCGATGTCGCCGTCCTGCACGACGCCTCGACCCGGCTCCTTTATCCAGAATTCTCGCGTGGTGATCTTGCCTGTCATGACCTCAGCCCCTGACTCCAGCGGTTCGCGCCGAAGGGCCGCTCGGGATCTGTTCGTGGGTGGAGCCGCCGCGTTGGCGGCGGGAGGTGCAACGTGGTGGCTCCTGGATCTGCCGGCCACCTTTGTGGCCGAGGTGCTGGGGCTCTACGGGGCCCTCGCGGCCATTCTCCTGGTGACGCTGCCTTCGGAGGGGCCGCTGCCGTCCGGGGCGGCCGCGACCTCATCTGCCCCTGCAGCCGGTGAAGCCGGGATGGGCGCCGCGAACCGGATCACCCTCGGGCGAGCCATCCTCCTCCTCCCCCTCGCAGCCCTCGCCCTCCACCCCTCCGCCTTCGGTACCGCCGGCCGCTGGCTCGTGGTCGTCGGTGGCACGGTCATCATGGTCATGGACGGATTCGACGGCTGGATGGCCCGGCGCACCGGGACCGAGTCGGCCTTCGGCGCCCGCTTCGACATGGAGACCGACGCCTTTCTCATGCTGGTCCTTTCGGTGCTGGTCTGGGTGGAAGGCCGCGCCGGCGCGTGGGTCCTCCTCATCGGAGGGATGCGCTACCTGTTCGTCGCCGCCGGATGGGTCGTGCCGAAGCTCCAGGGTGAGCTGTTCCCGAGCCTTCGGAGGAAGGTCGTGTGCGTCGTGCAGGGCGTCGTCTTGCTCGTCGCCCTCGGGCCCATCATCCCCGATGTGATGGCGGTGACCGTGGCTGCCACCGGGCTCGTGGCGCTCGTGTACTCGTTCGGGGTGGATACGGTGTGGCTATTGCGGCAGGAGGCGACGTGACGGGATCGGACGGCGAGGGCCCGGGCATCGAGGCGCGGGGCGAGCTGGCCTTCCACGGTGGTTGGTTCGGCGCGCTCACCCCCTTCATCGTCTTCCTCGCCGGCGTCTCCTGGCTGGGCCTCTCCGGCGCCCCCGACGAGACGGGATTCGGCCCCATTCTCCTGGTGGCCCTCGGGTTCGGCTTCTCCCTGGCCCGCGACCGGGAGCACTACGCCGAGGCCGTCATCCATGGGATGAGCCACCGCCTCGTCATGCTCCTCGTGCTGGCCTGGCTCCTGGCCGGTGTCCTGGGGACGATCCTCCAGCAGAGCGGGCTCGTCGACGCCCTCGTGTGGGCCGCCGCCGAAGCCGGGGTCCAAGGTGGAGGCTTCGTCGTGGCGACCTTCCTGGTGTGCGCCGTCTTCGCCACGGCCACGGGGACGAGCCTCGGGACCATCCTCGTATGCGCGCCCCTTCTCTATCCCGCCTCGGCCCCGTTGGGAGGCGACCCGGCGTTCACCATCGGGGCGATCCTCGCCGGGGCGACGTTCGGTGACAACGTCTCGCCCATCTCCGACACCACCATCGCGTCGGCAACGACACAGGGCGCCGACCTCGGCGGCGTCGTGCGTTCCCGCATGCGCTACGCGTTGCCAGCGGCGGCAGTGGCCATCGCGGCGTTCGCCCTCCTGGGCGCGTCGGCCGGCGGCGCCGTGAGCGGGCCGGCCTTCGACGACGACCCGGTGGGCCTTCTCATGCTCGTCGTCCCCGCCGTCACCCTCGGCCTCCTCCTCCGCCGCCATCACCTCGCCGTGGGTCTCTTCGCCGGCATCGGCCTGGGCATCGTCCTGGGGATGGCGCTCGGTCGCTTCGGCCCCTCCGACCTCCTGGCCATCGACGACGAGAACTTCATCGCTACCGGCATCCTCCTCGACGGCATGCGACGGGCCTTCGGCGTATCCATCTTCACCATCCTCCTCATGGGGCTCGTCGGTGGGCTCGAGGCGTCAGGCCTCCTCACGCGCACCATCCGTTGGATGGAGGACCGGGCGAAATCCGAGTCGAGCGCCGAATGGTGGATCTTCGGCTCCATCTCCACGGCCACCATCCTCACCACCCATTCGGCCGTGGCCATCCTCACCGTCGGTCCGCTGACCCGGGCGGTGGGCGAGCGGGCGGGGATCGGAGCCTACCGGCGTGCGAACATCCTCGACGTCACCGTCTGCACCTACCCGTTCCTGCTGCCCTTCTTCATCCCCACCATCCTGGCCTCGGCCATGACCGGTGGAGGCGATGTCGCGCCTGTGTCACCGCTGGATGCAGGGCTGCACAACGTGCACTCGTGGGCGCTGCTCGCGGTGTTGGTGGTGTCGATGGTGTGGAGGGGGCGGCGAGGGTGAAGCCCTGGCGCGACTGCCGGTGAGACGAATTCGCCTACCGGCAGCCGCGCCTTCAAGGCCTCACGCCGGGTCGATGACCTTCACCGGCATCGGATGCGGATTGGCATCCCCGAGGGATGTGTCCGGGTCGCCAGGCAACACGCCAGCTCCCAGCTGCCCGTGGTCATTGCGGCCCCAGCAATAGATGTCGCGCTCGACGGTAACGCCGCACGTGTGACGTCCTGCTGTGGCGATGTCGATGAACTGGTGACCACCAGCAACGAGGTTGGGCTCGTCGTGCTGCGTCGTCGTCACCCCGTCACCCACCTGACCCCACTCGTTCGCTCCCCAGCAGTAGGCATCGCCGCTGGTCGCGATGGCGCAGGCATGGAAGCCTGCCGCCTCGTCAGAGACGGAGATCTGGGTAAAGGCGACCCCGGCGGGCATGCTCACGGGCACCGGGGTCTTGGCGCAAACTGTGCTGCTCGCCGCCCAACACACCTCCGGCTGAGAGACATCCCCGTTGCCCAGGGTCCCGTAGGTGTTCAATCCCCAGCACCAGGCGTCGCCGCCAGCGGTGAGCGCACAGGTGTTGTTCGAGCCACCGTCGATCTGGGCGAAGGTCATTCCATCGGCGCCTCGCACCGGCTCGTAGTAGCGATTGTCGAAGGTTCCGTTTCCGACCGGTCCCCACTTGTTCTCGCCCCAACACCACACGTTGCCGAGGGGATCTCCCGCGGCCGTCAGGCCACAACTCGTGGCGCCCACGGTCATGCTCTCGAAGAGGTGGCCACCCGCCACCTGGGCGGGCGCCCTGCTGCAGTTTGCGGGTCCGAACTGGCAAGCCTCAAGCGATCCATCGCTGCCAGTCCCCAGGAACTGGGGCTGGTAAGTGCCCCAGCAGTAGGCGGCACCGGCCGGATCCAGTGCGCATCCATGCGAATCCTTGAGGTGGACCTCCGTGAACGGACCACCGTCCGTCTGCACGGGCTCATGAGTGCACTCGACACCGCAGGTCGGGGGGAGAACGGTGCTCGTACCGAGGACGCCCCAAGAGTTGTATCCCGAGCACCAGGCGAAGCCGTCATCGCCCATAGCGCAGTGGGCCCACGAGCCACCTTCGATCGTCGCCAATGAGCGGTCTCCGACGATCGGTTGGATGAAGCGGTTCAATCGGTTCGCGTAGCCGGTCCCGCCCTGTCCGTGGAATTGCCGGCCCCAGCAAAACCCGTCGCCTCCGACGGTGATGCCACACGAGAACTCGCCACCAACGCCGACGGTAGCCCAGAGACCAGTGACGAGTGCTCCGTCTTCGATCCGGAACTTGATGGGCAGTGTTCGCCCGTCCTTCAGGGCGATGTACTCGTTCGTGTCGACGTTCTTGAGCTGACTTCCATTGCTCACGACGTCGACGTCGGCATGGCCCAATTCCTGGGTTCCGATGCGGACGACGATGCGGTAGGTCTTCGAGGGATCGAGGCCGAACTCGTCTGTATGCCAGTTGACGATGTAGTGCTCGTCTTCAGGCACGGCACGCACCGTCTCCGACCCGGGGCCGGTGGTGGTCGTGAACTCCGCGAGGAGCGGAGAGACACACGTCGAGCCAGTCCATTCACAGATCTCCACGACCGGCGACAATGCGCCATCGAAGGTACCGCTTGGCGCTGGGTTCGAGACCATCGGCGGTAGCCAGAAGAAATGCTCGTTGCCCCCGTTGTGGACCGCGTCCTCGATGGAGAGGAGTGGTCCGCCAGCGGGGGGGGCGGTGGGCGGCTCTGAACAGGCCGCGAGAGCGAGAAGTGCGACGATCGAAGTACCAATGCGGCTCATGCCATCTCCTTATTTTGAGGGGCGTGAGCATACGCCGCGGCTAAACTACCGGCAACCTATGCGCTGCGCGGGTCGGACGGGGAACTCCACCTGGTCACCGTCGTCGCCGTGGTCGAGGACCGCCTCCGCCACGCGCTCGCCACGAACGGAAACGCCCCGGGCGGTCTCTGCCGCCCGGGGCTCCGTGGCCTCATTGAGGCTTCTACCGCCTCCTGGGGCTCCTCCAGCCTCCTAGAAGGAGCGGCTCATCTTCACGAAGAAGTTCCGCCCCGGCCGATACAGGCTGTAGGGATCGAGGTGGGCGCGGTACATCTCGTCGAGGACGTTTTCCACGCCGAAGGCGAGCCTCGTTCCCGCCAGCTCGGCGCTGGCTCGCAGGTCGACCACGCCCCACGCTCGCGTCTCGAGCTCACCGATCTGTTCGGCGACCCGATCCTGCCGGGCGGCTCCGCGCCACTCCACCTCGACCCATTGGAGGGAGGTGCCGAAGTCACGCCGGAGTGCGATGCCTCCCTCGAGGGGCGGAATCGACGGAAGCGCGGCGCCGGTATTGTCGTCCTCGCCCCGAGTCCAGGTTGCCTGGGCGTAGACGGACAGCGCAGCGGGTAGTGCGCTCTGGATGGTGCCGGACACGCCGTTCAGGGAGCCCTGGCCGATGTTCTGATACTCCCGCACCGGGCGTCCGGACACGGTGTCGCCGGTCACTGCGGGCACGACCATGTCGTCGATGCGGTTCAAGAAGCCCGTGACGGTGGTGGTGACGCTACCCCTGGATACCGTGAGGGCGAGCTCGCGGCTGAAGCTCTTCTCCGTCGCCAGGTCGGACCGGCCCCGGTACAGGTAGCCGTCGGGCTTCAGGCCCAGACCGTACAGCTCCATGGCGTCGGGCGTGCGGTAACCGATGCCGACCGTGCCTCGGGCCGACAGCCACGAGGTAATGCCGGCGCGCAGCCCCACGTTGCCCGTCGTGATCCACTCGAGCTTCTCACTGCCTTCGTCGGCCCGCCGGTCCACCCGATCCAGGCGCATGCCGCCGCTGAGGAACAGGTCGGAAGCCAGCTTCTGGTCTCCCTGGAAGAAGGTGCCGACGTCCGTGATTCTGACGCCGGGCCAGGTGTGGAAGGTCTCGGTCATCGGATCCATCGTGCCCATGACCCTCTCGATCCACCGGGTCCCCTCGGCCAGCAGATGCGTGACCTCGGTCCCGACGTCGATCTGGGCGCCCTGCCAGGGGGCCATTCCGATCTGCACGCGCCCACCGCTTGTTTCCGAGAACGAGAGGCCGTCGGTGGTGCTGGTCATGGGCATGCCGCCCATCCCCTCCATCGTCATCGTCATGACCATGTGGTGGTCGAGCTTCTGGAAGTAGGCGCGGGCGCTCAACGCCTCCACCACCCCTTCGCCCAGCGTCCACCCGTACGCGAGGGAGGCGCTGGTGCGGGTTTCCTCGGGGATCTCCGCACCGCCGCGCATGGGCCATCCGATGTCACGGCCGCCGTAGTACTGGGTCTGGAGGGAGAGGCGGTGCGACGCCGAGGGCTCGTAGTCGAGCTTGATGTCACCGGTGAGTTGGCGGTAGCCGGACGTCGGCACCTCAGCCTCGGGTGTGCGGTAGTCGCCGTAGCTCGAAGCGTCGAGGCTCCCCACGGCCGAGAACTCGTCGCCGGCCAGCGCCAGGGAGCCGCCGAGTCCGCCGCCGGGGACGGCGCTGGAGGCGCTGGCACGGACCTCGCCGGACACGCCATGGACGGCCTCCGGGCGACGAGTGACGACGTTGATCACGCCGCCCACGTTGCCCGATCCGTAGGCCGTCGAGCCGGGTCCGGTGATGATCTCCACCCGCTCCACCGTGGCGGGGTCGATGGTGGCCATCCCCTGATCCATCCCGTAGGTGCACGCCCGATTGATGCGGTTGCCGTCGATGAGGATGGCGAGGCGCTCTCCGGAGAGACCGCGGAGGGCGGGACGGCTGCCCCAGGATCCCACGCGGGAGACGGAGACGCCCTCCCACCGGTCCAATCCCTCCGCCAACGATGTCGCTGCGGAGGTCTGCAGCTCGACGTTGTCGATCTGTGTGACCGCGAGCGCCGAGTTCGAGGCCAGCAGCTCACCCCGATGGGTCTCGACGAACATCGCCTCCAGGGTCAGGGGCACGGGCTCCATGCGGATGTCCACGGGCCCCGTTCCCGCGGTCACCATGACGGTGCGATAGCCGAGACGCTCGAAGTGGAGGGTCGCGCCCGACGGTACGGCCTCGAAGCCGAAGCGGCCGAGGTCGTCGGTGAGGGTGCGGAGGTCGCCGGCGTGGACGGCCACCGCGGAAAGAGGACGGTCGGTGGCCGCGTCGACGACGCGGCCGCTCACGGGCATTCGGTCCTGGGCGGACACCGGCGCGAGAGCGAGCAAGAACATGAGTAGGGTCGCGCCGAGCGAGTAGGCTCGACGCCCAATGGCGATATCGAACATTGATGGTTCTCCAGCAGATCTGAGTTGGGTGCGGGTCCCCCTCGTCGAGGAGGCCGCGGGTCGAGATCAGATGGCTGGAGGGGGTCCGGTCGCCGGGGGCTGGCGGCGGTGGGCGGAGGCGGGATGGACCGCGCTCTGCGAGGCTCCGGCCAGCGCCAGCGAGGCGGGTTCGACGGCGTCGAACGCCGCGCCGGCCGTCGGCCTGGGTGGGTCGAAGGAGAAGGTGAGGGCGCAGAGTCCTGCGCCGCATCGGCAGTCTTCGCCCCCCGAGCTGTGGTCGCTGGCCGGGAGGTGGTCGGCAGCGCCAAGGTGTTCGCCGGCCGGGAGGTCCGTGCCCCCGGAGTGCGCGTGCCCCTGGGCGGGACCCGACGGGGTGGCCGGAGAATGCACGACGCCGCTTTCGCCGTGCCCCATGTGGTGGGGGCACGCCGGATCGTGAACGCCTGCCGTGGCGGAGGGCACGATGACCCCCGCAGCCAACAGCAGGATGCTCAGGCGTTCGAAGACAGATCTGGACGGCGCCAAGACTACGACACGCTTTGGCAGGGGAGACCGCGACCCGAGGGAGGTCGTTCCGTCACAGTCCGGGTGAAACTGAATGCTCTCGAATATCGCACCCCGGCCCCGCGGGGTGTAGAGGGCGCGGCCGTCAGTCGAGTTCTAACGAACCCGTCCGGCGGGGTGTCCAACAGGACGAATGACCCTCCCACAATCGTTCAACCTGTGGAGCCATCCATGAGGGTCACCCACTTCGCTGCCGGCATCGCCGTACTCACGTCCGTCGCCTGTGGCGGTTTCGATTCCCACGTACCCGTCGTCGGCCCCGCAGAGGACGTCCAGGCACTCGTCGGGCATTGGGACGGAGAGTTCAGCAGCGCCGCCACCCACCGCCGCGGCCTCATCGAGTTCGACCTGGAAGCGCAGCAGGACACCGCCCACGCGGTCATCTACTACATGCCGGACCGTCTTGGCGGCATGGCCGCCGATCACCCCCGCGACGGCAGCTACAACCCGAGCCCCGTGGTCTTGAAGCTCGAGTTGCTCGAGGTTCGGGGCGCCCAGGTTCGTGGCGTGCTCGAGCGGTACCCGGATCCGGCCACCGGCGAGTTGGTCAGCGCGGTGTTCACCGGTGAACTGCAGGGCGACGAGATCGACGGGACGTACGTCATGGAGTTCGTGCGCTCCGGCGATCGGGCGTCGGGACGCTGGACGGTGACCCGGTCCCGGTAGCGATCGGTGACGGACCTCGCGCGTCGATCCTGTCGATCTCGATGCTCAGCCCTGGAAGTGCCGGGCTCCCGCGTCGCTCAGGATCCGATGCGCCAGGTCCGCCCGGTCACCCTCGGCGTGCACACCGACCCATACCACGCCGTCGTGGATATGGGCGGCGTGGAAGTCGACCTCGTCTTTCGGCATGTCGAGCCCCGCCAGGGCACCGACGGCGAAGCCGGTGGCTCCTCCGGCGTACGCGCCCTCGAGGGCGACGACGACGGGGCCCGCCGCCGCCAGGGTGATGGGACCCACCGTCATGCCGGCCAGGGTGACCCCTGCCGCGGCCAGTACCGCGCCGACGGCCGCTCCGATGGCTCCGCCCCGCTCGACCTCGAAGGTCTCGGGGATGGGGACGTTCTCGTGCTCCCTGCGGTGGGAGACGATCACGCTGAGATCGTGGGGCGGATCGAAGTGCTCTTCCAGTAGTCGCTCGACCGCGACGGCGGCCTTCTTCTCATCATCGAAGATCCCGGCGACGACGGGACAGTGTTCCTTGCTCATGTCCTCCTCCTTTCGTTGAGCCGGGGACTCATCCTAGCAGCCGACGCATTTCCTGGCCGTGGGCGTCCTCGTCAGCGGCCTGCTCCTCCATCTGCATCTTCAACGCGATCTTCCCTTCCTCTTCCGCCAGGGCCGCCAGACGCACGTAGTTCTGGACGTCTTTGCGCTCCTGCGCGGCGTCGGTTTCCAGCATGGCGCGCACGTCGGCCGGCGGCGGCGACAGGTCGGGATCCAACCGGGGTGTGCCACCCAACTCGGTGATCTGGTTGGCCAGATACTGGGCGTGTCCGACCTCGTCCATGACCTCCTTGAGATACATCTCGCGGACGGGCTCGAACTCGGCTCCACGAATGCTGGCCGCCTGGATCATGTATCGGAGGAAGGTGGTGACCTCACGGTTCAGCTGATCGTTCAAACGATCGATGAGCTCTTTGTTCGCCATCGGGATTTCCTTTTCAGAGTCCAGAGGGCGGGAGCCGGCCTCGACGGGCCGGGCGACCACGCCCTCGGTTGTTTCGAGTGTCTGCTTCGCTCTGAAAGTGATGGATCCCGCCCGCTGGTTCTGTGGGGGAATCCGACATGAAGGCCGTGGGGATGTCCCCGATCCAGGAGGGCGAAGGACGGCTTGGACACGGAGGGGTGAGGACTAACGACCGCGCGATCCGGGGCATCCAAACAGTAGCCGACACCGTGTCGGCAACACGGAAAACACACGGGTGGCCATCCACCCGTTGGAGGGATAGACACGATGAGCAGAAAGACGATAGGCGTTGCGGCACTCCTGATTGCATTGGGTGGCTGCGCCTCGACCCAGTACGCCTGGGACTACGACACCGAAGCGAACTTCGACAGCTACGCGACCTTCGACTGGATGCCGGCCCCGGGCACGGTAGCGGATCAGCGCGACGCGTTCCCCCTGCTGGAGCTTCGCCTCAAGCGCTCCTTCGAGCATGAGCTGCAGGCCATCGGCTACGAAAAGGTCGACGAAGATCCCGACTTCTACGTCGCCTTCCACACCGCCGTGGAGCGCAGGCTGACCCGCACCTATTTCGACACGTGGAGATACCGCTACCCACCGCGGGTGGTGCGTGGGAGACCCGGGGGCCCAGGGTTCAGATCGGCGGTGGTGGTCGACACCTACGACGTCGGGTCGTTGATCCTCGACGTCATCGACGCCGACACCGAGGAGCTCGTGTGGCGCGGCGTGGCGACGGGCTTCCCTTACGGGGGCGGCACGCCCGACCGGGCCGAGGCCGAGGCGACGGCTCGTGCGATCCTGGAGGGCTTTCCGCCGACGGCCTGAGGGGCAGGCTGACCAGGTTCTGAGGAAGTGGGGCTGACTCAGGAGCGGGCACGCACGCCGAGGGCGGATCCGTTTCAGCTGAAACGGACCACCGCCTCGGCCCCCGCCTCCACCCTCAGCACCGCTCCGTCTTCCAGCCCTTCGAAGGCCGCCGGGTCCGCCTCCACGATGGGCACGGTGTCGTGCCCCAACTCCCGCCCGACGATGGCGCCGAGTGCGAGGATGGCGTCGGCCCGGCCCATGACGATGGCCGCCGGCGCGGTTCGCTCCCGCAGAAGCTCCAGCATGATGGCGCTGGACGAGCTCGAGCCGACAGCCGAGGGGATGAGCAGGACGGTGCCTTCGATGGAGGCCTGGAACTGGGGATGCCGGGGGTCGACGATGGCACCCGCCACGGGATCGACGCCGCCCCAGAAACTGATGGGGTGGGTGAGTCGGAGGAGTGGGCCGGTGCCCTCACCCGCGACGAGGGTGCGAGCCGCGATGGCCCCGCCGGTCACCATCGCCAGAGGGCCTCGTCCCGGCGGAGCGCTCCCGTCTCGGCCGAGCGGACACAGTCCTCCAGCGAGCCGTAGACGACCTCGTAGCCGGTGTTGGACGGACCGTAGTGGGCGAACTTGCCCGAGTTGGTCATGAGGATGCCGTCGGTGGCCGGGAGGATGGGCGTGACGACGACGCAGGTGTCCACCACGACCTGGACGCCGGCGTCCCGCAGTCGGTCGGCGGTGCCGTCCGGCTCGACGGCGGCGAGGGTGTCGCGGGCGGTGCAGGCGTAGAAGGGAACGGCGAGGCTGCGACCCTCCACGAGTCGCCCGAGGGCTCGCAACTCCTCCACCGAAGCGTGGGGGCTGCCGATGGCCACGGCGTCGATGGAGTCGGCCTGGTGGGCGGTGCTGAGGCGGTCGAGTGTGGAGCGGAGGGCGTCGGCGGTCAGCGTGATACGGCGGACCGGAACGTGGTCCAAGGCGGGGTCGTCCACACCCACTTCCATCCCCAGGTTGAGCGCCGCCTCCACCGTGGGCGCCTCCGGCGTCACGCCCGCCACGTGGAAGAGGGCCACCGCCCCGCTGGACGCCGCTGCCGCGCCCAGCGCCTTGAGCTGATCTCTCGTCGTGGACGCCGGTAGTCCGTCGATGACCGAGATCTCCTGGCCCACCTCCAACCCGAGCCAGGTGCCCAGCACCGGGTAGAAGACGTCGCGGGCCTTCAACGCGTCGGGGACGCCCCGGGCATCGATCACCACCGTCGCCCTCCGGTTCTCCGTGCGATGGAGGCCATGGAGGGGCGCACGGCCCGTGAGGGCGCAGCACGCGTCGAGGAAGTCGCCGTAGCGTTCCGTCCGCGCTCCCAGAACCGAGTTCACGAAGGCGATGGCGTTGGACTCGCCCCAGGCCACCTGGGCCCCGACATCGGGCTCGTGACCGACCTGATAGGGCGCGCACGTGAACGTCGGCTGGGCGCCCATGGCCACGTACGCCTCCATCTGCCGCCGGGCCATGTCGGTCTTGTGGCCGTCGGCCCGGACAACCTCCGGATGAAGGAGGTCGAGGGCTCCCACGTTGAGGGTCGTAGGCACGGCCATCCTGCCTCCGCCGGCCACCAGGGCCTCGGCGAACTCGACGCCCCCGTCGCCATGGTGGAGGCACCCGTCGATGTGCGCCGAGGAGATCTCCACCAACCGGTCCGCACCGAGGAGCTCGCCAGCGGCCACCACGATACGCATGGCCATGGCGGTGGCCTCGCCGCGAGCGCCTTCGAGGTCCGCGCGCTCTTCGGGCTTCAGGTCGAGCGGCATCGGCCTTCAGCTACCGCCGACCGGCCGCCGCGCACCCGTGTACTCGCGGTACGGGTGCGCGGCGTATCCGTCAGCCGACCGTCTGGGTGTCGGTCGCCGTCAGGCCACCGTCGTCCGTCACCCTAAGGGTGACCGGCCGCCCGACCTCCGGCGCGCTTCGCGTCAGGACCGGGCCCGTACCGAAGACGTTTCCGTTGCTCGGATTGATCCACTCGTACAGGACGATGCTGCCGTCCGGATCCGACGAACCACTGGCATCCAGCGTCAGCTGACCACCGGTAACCGACCAGGTGTACGTCGCCGTGGGTGCCTGGTTCGGAGGCGGCGGGTTCGTCACGGTGACCGTCTGGGTCTGCGTTCCCGTGAGCCCACCGGCGTCGGTGACCGTCAGGGTGATGGCATCCGATCCGGCCGCCGGGAAGGTGTAGGAGATCTGTGCCGCGGTCCCGATGACGTTGGCGCTCCCGTCGGTCCAGCTGTACGACACGATTCCGTTGTCGTCGGAGGAGCCCGTTCCGTCGAAGGAACACGTCAGGCCGGTGCAGCTGAAGGTGAACGATGCCACCGGAGCCTGATTCGGCGGTGGCGGGCCCGAGGGATCGACCGTCTGGGTCTCGGTGGCGGTGAGGCCTCCATTGTCCGTGACCCGGAGCGTCACCGGGCGTGCCACGGGAGGAGCGTTGCGGCTGTACACCTGACCCGTACCGAAGACCTCTCCGTTGTTCGGGTTGATCCACTCGTAGAGGGTGATGGTGCCGTCGGAGTCACTCGACCCCGATGCATCGAGGGTGAGCTGTCCACCGACAATCGACCATACGAAGCTCGCCATGGGCGCCTGGTTCGGGGGAGGCGGCGATCCCAGGAGGAAGCCGGAGTTGAGCAGCAGGTCGGGGCTGCCAGTACCTTCGTTGCCCACGAGACCCACCGTCGCGTTGGCGGTGATCGCCTGGACCACCTGAGCCGGCGTAGCGGCGGGATTGGCTTCCAGGTACAGCGCGGCGACGCCAGCCACGTGCGGCGCAGCCATGGATGTGCCGCTGATGGTGTTCACCGCGGTGTTCGAGGTATTCCACGCCGCGGTGATGCCCGAGCCCGGCGCGAAGATGTCGAGACAGGTACCGAAGTTCGAGAAGCTCGACCGGTTGTCGGAGATGGTGGTCGAGCCGGTGGTGATGGCGTCCGGGGCACGCGCCGGCGAGACCGTGCACGCATCCAGGTTGTCGTTGCCTGCGGCGACGACGACGGTGAGCCCGGCGGCGACGGCGCGGGCGATGGCCGCGTCAACCGTGGTGGAGGCCGGGCCACCGAGTGAAAGGTTCAGCACCGCAGGCGGTGTGGCGTTCTGAGCCACCCAATCCACTCCGGCGATGACATCGGATAAGGAGCCGAACCCGAAGCAGTCGAGCACGCGGACCGGAACGACGTCGACGCCCTTGGCGATTCCGTAGGTCGTCCCCGCGGTGGTGCTGGCGGTGTGGGTGCCGTGACCGTGGCAGTCGGTGGTCCCGTTGCCGTCACCCACGAAGTCGGCCCCGGGCTGCATCCGGCCCTGGAAGTCGACGTGGGTGTCGAGGATGCCGGTGTCCACGCCGTAGAACGTGACGCCGGTCCCGAAGAGGTCGTAGTTGTAGGCGTTGTCGAGAGGAAGCGCCGACTGATCGACGCGATCGAGCCCCCACGACGGGGTGGGCGTCTGGGTCACGTGAATCGAGGCGATCTGATCAGCCTCGACAGAAAGAACCATCGGGTGACCCGAAAGCCTGGCCAACTCGTTGGCGCTCAGGTTGGCGGAGAAGCCGCTCATGACGTGGGAATAGAGGTGCTCGGGCTCGATGCCCAGCTGCGCGGCGAGATCCGCGGCAGCGGAGATCTCACCGGTCGGCGTCCCAGCCAGCGTCACGATGTACGGACGCTCCTGGCCGGTAGCGACGTGGTTGAACTGCACGTCCGTCGGTGAAGTGGTGAGGTCGGAACAGGCTGACACGACCAGGATCGTGAGCAGCAGCGGCGGGAACCTGCGCATGGACGGCCTCCACGAAGCGTCTTGGATTTTTGGGCAACCCGGGTAGAATGGGCCTTGATGGCGTCAGATGCCAGTTTCGGCCTCCGGCATGTGACCGGAGACCGACTTCAGCTCCCGAAGGGGCCAGCTCCCTGGACAACCTCACCCACTCCCTCGTCGGCGCCGCCATCGGCAAGTCCGGCGCCGAACGAACGACGCCCCTGGCCACCGCCACGCTCGTGGTCGCCGCCAACATCCCCGACATCGACATGGTGGGGTTCGTCCGGGGCGAGTACTTCTCCCTCGCCTTCCGTCGGGGGATCACCCACGGATGGCCGGCCCTCCTCGTCCTCCCCTTCGTGGTGACGGGGCTGATGCTGGCCTGGGACCGGTGGGTGCGTCGCAGACGCGATCCCGACGCCGACCCCGCAGACCCGAAGTGGCTCCTGGCTCTGTCCGCCGCCGGGGTGGTGACCCACCCGTCACTGGACTGGCTGAACATCTACGGGATGCGCTGGAGCCTGCCCTTCGACGGCACGTGGACGTACGGTGACAGCCTCTTCATCATCGACCCCTGGATCTGGTTGCTCTTGGGCGGATCGATCTTCCTCGCCTCGTCGCCCGGCCGCCGCGGGATGACGGGGTGGGCGCTGCTCGCCGTCGTGACCACGGCCCTCATGCTGGTGGGCGTCGGCGGCTGGCCCGCCGCTCTCTGGATGGTGGGGATCACCGGGATCGTGCTGGCGCGCCGCCGTAGGGGCGCACCCGAGCCGATGGAGCCGACCGAGGGCTCAGCACCCGCCGGCGCCGTCGGGGCTGCGCCGCACCGCCGCCTCGTTCGCACCGCCGCCGTCCTCGTCGTCGCCTACATCGGTGTCATGGTCACCGCCGACGGCGCCGCCCGCGCCCAGGTCCGGCAAGTCGCCGAAGCGGAGGGCCTCGACGTCGTCGACGTCCTCGTAGCACCCACCCGCGGCGTCCCCTACCGGAGCGAGGTCGAGGTCCGGACCGGCGAGGCGTACGTCCCCGGTGTCCACGACTGGCTCGCGACGCCTCGGGTCACGCTCCGTCCCGACGACGCCATCCCCCTCCGCTCCGTTCCCGACGGGGTGGACGAGGCCACCGCCGAGGCCGTCATCGCCGAAGCCCGGGCCATCCCCGCCGCAGCCAACTACCTGGTCTGGGCGCGCTACCCCTACGTTCACGTGACGCCCGACGGCGACGGCTGGTCCGTCCACTTCGGCGACGCCCGCTACGACTCCATGCCCGAGACCGGCGCCCTCGCCGGCGTCACCGTCCACGTTCCCCGATAAGGCGTTCCACGCCGCGAGCCACACCATGACCAAGCTCTTCACCGTCGACGAACGCGTCCGCTGGTCCGCCGTCGACAAGGCGGGGATCATCTTCTATGGCGCGTACGTCCGCTTCTTCGAACTGGCGGAGATGGAGCTCTTCCGTACGGCGGGCGTGCCGTACGGCGAGGTCTTCGATCGCTGGGACATGTGGCTGCCCCGGGTCCACCTGGAGTCGGACTTCCACTACCCGTCCCGGCTGGACGACGAGCTGCGGGTGGCGGCGTACTTCACCCACTTCGGGACGAAGTCGCTGAAGATCAACTTCGACGTCCTCCACCTGGGGGCGAACACGCTGGCCGTCACCGGGCACGAGATCCTGGTGTGCACCACGCGGGACACGCTGAAGTCACGGCCGCTGCCCGCCGACCTGGTGGAGCTGCTGACGCCGTATTGCCTCACCGAGGAAGAGGCGCGGGCCGAGCTGGGGCTTTACGGAAAGGATGTGGGCGAAGAGCTGAAATAGCGCGGTGCACCGGCGAGCCTCCGCCCACTCGGCACCGCCTCAGCCTCCCAGCATCCCCCGCAGCACCCCCGCCACCGCCAGCCCCAGGTAGTTCCCGGCGGCATACCCCAGCAGCCCCACCGCCACACCCGGCAGGAGCCGGTCCGTGTAGCCCCGGGCCGCAGCCAGCGCCATGGCCGACGCCGGCCCTCCGACGTTGGCCTGGGACGCCACGGCCAGCGTCTTCAGGTCGAGCCCCACCGCTCGGCCCACGCCGAAGATCACCAGACCGTGGATGCCGACGGTCAGGGCCGCGTAGTACACGATGGGCGGCCCGATGACCACGATGTTGGCCAACACCGACATGGCCCCGTTGCTCGCCAGGAAGATGAGGACGAGGTAGTTGCCGATGACGCCCGTGCCTTTGATGGCCGCGATGACCGGCATCTGGGCCAGGACCAGCGCGATGGTCGTGAGGAAGAGGACCGAGGGGATGGGGGCGAAGACGGTGCCCAACCAGTCCGACGCCCACAGCGTGCCGAAGACCAGCGCCGTCATGTACGCCAGGTCGTGGAGCTCGATGGAGCCGACGCTTGAATACAGCATCTGGTGGAGGCTCGGGTCGTCCGAGTCCTCCTCCTCGGGCTCGCCGACACCGGACGCCGCGGCGTAGTCGGCGGCCTCTTCCAGGTGGGCCTCCTCCACGACCGCGCCTCGCCCACGCTTGGAGCTGGCGAAGAGGACCGGCACCGTGAGGCAGATGGCCATCCAGATGGCCGTCATCGTCACGTCGGCTGCGATCCCCGCGGCGAAGAGCTCCCCGCTGGTGTCCAGCGCCGCGCCCACCGCGGCGAAGTTCACGCCTCCGCCGGTGTACGTCGCCGTGTACTGGCCGGCGAGCTTCCACGTCTCCGGTCCGATGGCGTCGTTGAGCAGGATGGCCGCAACCGAAGCCCCCAGGGCCGAGCCCAGGCCGCCGATGGTGAACGCCGCAAGCATCTTCGGCCCCGCCTTCGCCACCGATTTGATGTCCACGGTGAGAAGGATGAGGATGATGCCCGCGCTCACCGCCGGGCCGCCGAGGAAGTCGTACGCCGGCGACTCGCCGGGGATGATGCCCGTGTTGGACAGGAGCATTCCCAGGAGGATGCCCACCAGCGCCGATCCCAGGGCCCGGAAGACCTTCGTCCGGATCTCGAGGAGGACGGCGACGGCAACGACGGTGGCCAGCAGGAAGAAGACGGCGGTGGGGTTGGTAATTATGGGCGCGAAAGTATCACGCGGCCCGGCCCCTCGCGCCCCGCCGGCGCGGCCCTGCCCCCCACCCGACTGGACGCCGGCCCACCGACCCGACATGCTGCCCGGATGAAGCCCACCGAGCCCATCGCCCCCATCCCCCTCGCAGCCATCGAAGACGCCCGTGCCCGCATCGCCGGCGCGGCCATCCGCACACCGCTTCTTCCCCTGGATCGCACGGAAGGCGAGGACGCCGACCGGCCCGGTGAGGTCCGGCTGAAGCTCGAGTGCCTCCAGCCCATCGGCTCGTTCAAGATCCGGGGCGCGGCCAACGCCCTGGCGCTGGCTCCCAGGGATGCGTTGGAGGGAGGCGTCTACACGGCGAGCGCCGGCAACATGGCCCAGGGCGTGGCCTTCGCGGCCCGGCAGCTGGGGGTGGCGTGCCGGGTGGTCGTGCCCGACACGGCTCCGCGGACGAAAGTCGAGGCCATCGAACGGCTGGGAGGCGTGCCCGTCCCCCTGCCCTTCGACGAGTGGTGGCAGGCCATCATGGAGCACGGCCACCCCGACGAGTCGGGCTTCTTCGTCCACCCGGTGAGCGATCCGGCGGTCATCGCCGGCAACGGAACGGTGGCGCTGGAGATCATGGAAGAGCTGGCCGACTTCGACGCGGTCTTCGTGCCCTACGGAGGCGGCGGCCTGTCGTGCGGGATCGCGTCGGCGCTGGCCGAGAGAGCGCCAGGCGTCCCGGTCCATGCAGTCGAGGTGGAGACCTCGGCGCCCTTCCGCGCCTCACTGAAGGCCGGCCGGGCCGTCTCGGTGGATCGGACGCCGAGCTTCGTCGACGGCATCGGAGGCGGCAGCGTCCTTGAGGAGATGTGGCCGCTGGCCGAGTCGCTCCTGGCCGGCTCGAAGGTCGTCAAGCTGGAGGCGGTCTGCGACGCCATCCGCGGGCTGGCCACCGAGGCTCACGTCGTCGCGGAGGGGGCGGGAGGCGCGGCGGTGGCCGCGGCGCTGGAGTGGGCGGCCGAGCACGAGGGCACCGCCGTGGCCGTGGTGTCCGGAGGCAACATCGACACGGACGTGTTGGCGACGATCCTGGAGGGCGGCGTACCTCACCCGCCGTGAGCGAAGCGGCCCTCTAGCGGCGCACCCAGCCCCCGCTACTCCTCGAACGTCCTCACCTTCTTCAGGTGCTCGAACGCCGGCTGCAATCCCAGGTTCAGCTGCTCCTTCGACCAGTCCGCCAGCGGTGACTCGACGCCCCAGGTCGTCTGCCTGGCCCGACACACCTCGGCGTAATCACAGAACTTGCAGTCGTCGCAGTCGTCCGTCGGGACGAAGTGCCCCCTGGCCACGCCGTCGAGCATGAGAGAGACGAGCTCACCCACGGGCTCGAGGTCGGCCCGCTTGTAGACGCGACGCTGGTTCTGCCCTCTCCGGGTGGGGAAGTGGTACTGGCCGTCGACGACGCGGTCGTGAAGGCGGTCCTCGGCGGCGTGGGCGTAGAGGGCGTGCTGGAGACGGCGGCCGCCGTCGAATGTGTCCGGGCCGTAGCCGTAGGTCGTGCCGGTCTTGTAGTCGATGACGTGGAGGCCGTTGAGGTCCCGGTCCACCCGGTCGATGGCGCCGCGGAGCTTCACGGTCCCACCGTCGACGGAGAGCGTGACGGGCTCGTCATCCCCGATGCCGAAGGTGTACTCGAGGCGGGCGTCCTCGGGGAGGTCCTCGCCGACCATGCGGACGAAGGAGCGCACGTCCTCGCGCAGCATGGCGATCTCGCGGTCGAGGGTCCCCTCGCCGGGGCTGGGCACTTCGTGGCGGAGTCGCTCGATGCCTTCGCGCAGGGCATCCAATGCGATGACCTCGAACGCCTTGTCCGTGGGCTTCACGCCCCGGGCCTTGGCGGTGCGCAGCGTCTTGTCGTAGACGGAGTGGAGGAGCTCGCCACGGGCCCGGGGATCGAGCCAGCGGTCGGGATCGAGCTCGGGATCGTCGGGGGGATACGCCCGGAGCACGGAGCTGTGGAGATAGCGCAGGGGGCAGGTGCCGAGCGCCTGGAGACGGCTGGGCGAGAGCACGAGGTCGGGATCGCGCCGAGGGTCGAAGACGTCGCGAGGCTCGATGACGCCATGGACGGCGCCAGGCGTGCCGCTCCGGCGGGCCGCGACGACGTCGAGGCCGCGATCGAGGCGCGGGAAGACGGCACGCACCGCATCCAACCCCGAACGCAGCACAGCCCCGGAGCCCAGGGCGGCCATCCAGACGTCGTCTCCATCCAGGGGCGGCCGGCCCGCGGGCGGGATGGCGCTCACCACCCGACCCATCCGCTCGTGGAGGTCGGAGAAGGTGAGCTCGCCGTCGCGCTCGGTGAGGCGCAGCGCCTGGAGGAGGACGGACGACGGACCCACGGTCCGCGCCTCGGTGGGCTGCCACGAGCGGTAGCTCATGGTGACCCGACCCCGCAGTCGGGACGCCAGCGCCGCGAAGCGGAAGATGCGCTCGCGGAGCACCTCGGCCGACGTGGGGAGGTCGGCGCCGAGCACGCGTCGATCGCTGTCCAGGAGGACCGGGTCCTGACCTCCCGTGCCCGGCACGAGATCGGCGTCGAGGCCCACCAGGAAGACCGCCTCCCGGCCCGTGTAGCCGCCGTGGTCCAGGTCGCTCATGTGGAGCGATCCGCCGGTGGACGACCACGGGGCGCCGGAGCCGTCGGGCCCCTCGCCGTGCAGCTCGGGCCGGACGCGGATGTCCAGGTGGCGGCGGACGATGGAGACGCACGCCCGGAAGTCGGTGCGCCGCTTCAGCGTCGCTTCGATGCGCTCGAGGATCCGGCCGATCTCGTCCCGGGCGTGGCGGTCCGGGCCCCGGCCCCGGGGAACGCGGCGGAGGAAGGCCTGGAGGCCCCGGGCCAGTTCGGAGGGGGAGACCGGCTCGCCGCCGACGCCCATCCGGTCGGGGACTGAAGGCGTGGCCTTCAGCGCCGGGAAGAGGATGGACTTGAGGGCCTCCAGCTCGTCACGGGCCCGGGCCCGCCGGCTCTCGAAGCGGGACTCGGATTCTCGGCTGTGCTGCTGCATCTCGTCGACGCCGGCGAGGGCCTCGCGGATCTGGGCGCGGTAGCGCTTGCGCCCCCACCCGATGCGCAGGCTCCGAAAGCGACGGGCGAGGGCGGCGGGAGGGTGGCGGCCCCGGGTCTTCGGCGGACGCAGATCGCCGGCCTCCAGAAGCCGTCGGACAGGATCGGCCTGAAAGCCCTCCTCGATCCAGTCCAGATACGCCTGCACCACACGCCCCGTCCGCGTGCGAGCCACCGGCAGGCCCACGGCGTACGTCACCGGGATCCCCAGGCGGGAGGCCAGGGCGTGCAGTCCCGATCCGTACGCCGCCGGGTCCGGCGTCACGATCTCCACCTGATCCCAGCGCAGCCCCTGCTCCACCACGCGGCGGAGGACCTCGCGGAGCTCGGCGTCCACGGAGGCGGCGTGGAAGAAGTCGATGTCCAGGACGTCGAGCTCGGCCCCGTCGTCGAGATCGTCCACCGCGTGGAGGTAGGATCCCGGGGATGCGTCCCCTGCCCGGCCCCAGAGCAGGGCTCCCGGCACCTCCAGGCCCATCACCGCGTCCGTCTCCAGCACTTTCGCGCCCCGAGCGCCCAGCTCGGCGATGAGGCGGCCGGCCAGGCCCCGGGTGTTGAGCCCCGGCACCAGGTGGACCGAGTCGGCGTCCAGCGTCGAGGGCAGCGAGTTGCCCGCCTCGTCCAGGGCGGCCAGGGCCAGGCGCAGCACCGAGGCCGGGTCCGCCCGACGGCGCTCCACCAGGAGCCGCTCGTAGCGCTGGAGCACGCGGAGCAGGAAGAGTTTCTTCTGCCACTGGGCGAAGCGGGCCCCGTCCAGATCCTTCGGCCCGATGCCCGCCATGCGCAGGGCGTTCACCGCGCCGTGGACCTTCTCCCGGAAGCCCACGCCCTCGGAGAGCTCGCCCAGCCCCGCCTTCTCCGCGGCCAGCGCCGAATCCAGCGCTTCATCCAGCAGGGCCTGGTGGTCGAAGGCGTCCAGCACCGTCGACCGGCTGCGCTCCAGACCCGCCTCAGCCAGGCGATGCGCCAGCCGGCTCGGCGTGGTAACCTCGAAGCCGATCCAGCCCCCACGGCCGAGGGTCAGCCTGCGTAGGAGCTCGCGTCCCGCCGCCATGTTCGGGGCCAGGAGGAGCTTGCGCCCCACGCGGTCGCGTTGCGATACGCGGGCCAGGCTCTCGACCAGGCGGGGGAGGGATCCGGGAGGCGGTGCGGTCATCGTCGTCCAACATACGATTACGGAGTCCAAGCATGAAGCTGGCCATGAAGCTACCCGTCGCCGTCGCGCTCACCCTCACCGCGGCCTTCATCGTCGCCGCCCCCGTCTCGGCCCAGGAGGACCCCATGCAAGAACGTCCGGACTGGATCCACACCAGCATCGACGAGGTCCGCGCCGAGCGCGAAGGACACGGCCGCCCTTGGCAGGAGTTCATCCGCGTGCCCGACCTCTTCACCGGGCTCTACGAGATCCCGGCAGGGGGCGAGGACCGGCAGTCACCCCACGATGCCGACGAGGTCTACTACATCATCTCGGGGCGGGCGACGGCTCTGGTGGAAGGCGAGCGGATCGCGGTGGAGCCGGGGTCGGTGCTGTATGTGGCGAAGGACAAGGAGCACCGGTTCGTGGAGATCACCGAGGATCTTTCGGTGTTGGTGTTCTTTGCCACCGGGGGGTGAGGGTCACGCGCGTCCTTGCGCTCACTCCCGATCAGCTGACGCTTGGATGCGCTCGCGGAGGCCACTGAAGTAGGTGGCGTCGGCGTCGGTTTCAGGGGGTGACGACGCGCCCTCGAGAAGGAGCCCGCGCAGTGTTGAGCGATCCTGTTCTCTGCGAATCAGCTCGCGGACGTACTCGCTGCTCGTGCTGTAGCCGCCCTCTGCGACCTTCTCTTCCGTCACGCCGCCACGAGCGGCGCCAACTCGTCCGCCGTCGGACGTCCCAGTCCCAGCTGATCGAACGCATCGAGGATCTGCTCGGCAGTGACGGAGTCCGGGCTGATGATCTCCAGTCCCAGCACGCGATCGTCCGAAGCGAAATCCGCGATGATCTCGGGCGTGACCGGGTGGGACCTGACGCTCGGTTCCCCGCTCCGTCGACCGAGGTCGATGTAGGCCGCGAAGGGCTTGCCCTTCCGGTAGGTCATCTGGATCGAAATCGGTCGCATCGTTCAGTCTCGGGAGAAATCGCGCTTGGCCCCTCCGATCAACCGGCAGCGGCCTTCTTGTACTCCGTCGAAGGCCGACCTTCGAGAAGGCCGATCGTGCTGATGTCTTCGTCGACGTCCGGCCAATGAATCCCGAATCCTTCTCCGATGAGGCGCCAGTTCTGCCGCTGGTCTCGTGTGGCGGAATCGAGCCGTGGATACCACTCGATGGGTACAGAGATCTCCCGACCATCGGCCAGGCTCACGGTCAGCTTGTCACCGACGAAGCGAACGGCGCAGGCGCGGATTCTCGGGTCATGTTCCGAAGTATTCACGCCACTGCTCCATCAAGAATCCTCGGTTCTCTTCCACTATTCGCCGAACGCGACGTAGTTCCGGTGACTTGAAAGTGCCTCCGTAGGCGAGGCTCGGCGGAGCAAGCCAGAACTTCGCCGAATGCCGGTCGCGTTCAACGTGAACATGCGGTGGCTCTCCGCGATCCGCCATGTAGAAGAAGAAACGATAGGGACCCGATCTGAAGATGGTGGGCAGGGTCTCTACTCCGGTCGGAATGCTGGCCAACCGGATCTTCTTCACGGCGAATGGGCGCCTCCATGGCAACCGGGGACGCGAGCGCGGCGACCAACAGCACCGGGGGACGGGCGCCCACAGCGCCCGCCCCCCCGCCACCCCATCGACTACCGGTCCGTCGCCAACCCGCGCACGGCGTCGGCCAGCATCCGGACCTTCGCCGGATCACGTGAATCGTTGGCCGCGCTGCTGATCTGCGAAGCGAGCGCGTTCAGCGAAGACGTGCGGGCCGAGCCCGACGCCTGCTCGGCGGCGGTCAGTGCCGTGCGCACCTCGGTGACCCACCCCGAGGAGACGGCGCGGTGCCGCTCGAGCTGATCGACGTACGCTCTGGCCAAACTGAAGGTGTGCGGCCAGATGATCTCGGGCTGCCCCTGCGAGTTGAGCTGCTCGAAGCGAACCGTGTTCGCGGCATCGATCTCGTTCTGCGTCATGACGGAGCTCGGTGTCAGCTCGAACACGTCGAGGCCGCGGGCGATCTCGGAGCTGTACAGGTACCCGTTGTACCAGTAGACCGACCAGCTGCCTCCCGCGCCCATGCGATTCGGGTCCGAAGGACCACGATCGTGGAACGCGATCTCCACCGGGTTGGTGGGGTCGGTCCAGTCGAGGAGGGAGATGCCGCCCTGGTACCAGGACTGCACCATGATCGTGCGGCCGGGCACCGGAATGAGTGAGCCATTGTGGGCCACGCAGTTCTCCAGAGAGGTCTGCGGGGCCGGCATCTTGTAGTAGCTCTGGAACACCATGTCTTCACCCTCGATGGTGAAGATCGCGTTGGCGCCCCACTCGTAGGGGTCGGAGGCCCGGCACTTCGGCGCGCCGCCGCCACCCCACTCGTCGGTGAACAGGATGGCACTTCCGTCGTTGTTGAACGTCGCGGAGTGCCAGTACGAGAAGTTCGAGTCCGCCACCGCCGCGAGGCGGACCGGATCGACGGGATCGCTGATGTCGAGGAGGAGCCCGTAGCCCTCGCACGCTCCACCCGCGAGTCCGATGGCAGGATAGACGGTGATGTCGTGGCACTGGGTGGGACCCATCTCCTCACGGCCATCGCCTCCGCCGATCATCCGCTCCATGAGCGTGGGGAGGTATTCCCGTAGCGCGACGCTGTCGGCTCGGGTGACGCCGGTGCCACCTCGGGCCTGGGCAATGCTGTCGAGGAGCGGAGCCGTGAACCGGGGTGGCAGCACGATCGTCTGACCCATGATGTCTGCCACGAATTCGCCACGTGCCCTGGCGGCCTCGACGACGGCGAGGTCCTCGGGCGCGAGACCGTGCGTCGGGGGAGCGACGAGGTCCTCGAAGATGCGCGGCGAGCTGACGATGGCGGCCGCTTCGGGGTTGTCGAGCGGAACGCGGATCACCTCGATGCGGAAGAGGGCCGAGTTCGGATCCTCGTCGGGAAACATCCCCGAGCATCCCGGCAGCTCTTCGGCGGGCCGCACGGGGGCGGAGCCTGACACGTAGATGTAGACGTTCTCGGTGTCGTTGGGGTCCTCGAGTACGGTGTGCGTGTGCGAGCCCCGGCACGTCTGCACGTTGTGGACGTAGCGCGGGTTCTCGATATCGCTGATGTCGAAGATCCGGATGCCTCGCAGCCGGTGGTGGCTGACCGCCTCCTGCACGCCCCCGGGAGCGCAGTCGAGGCGACCGCTCATCCCCTCGCCGGACACGAAGAGAAGATCGCCATACACCGACACGTCGCTCTGTGACGCCGGGCAGACGTACGTGATCACCGTGGTCGGTGAGGACGGGTCCGTGACGTCCCAGATCTGGACCCCGTCATAGTTGCCCTGGATGGCGTAGTTGTCCTTGAAGGCCAGGTCGGAACTCGTGACACCGACGAACGGATCCGGCGGAGGCGTCTGCGACACGACACGCAGATTCCAGATCGCCTCCTCGGCATCGAAGAGGCCGGCCCCGAGGCCGACACGCGGATCGGGGCTCGGCGGCGTCACGCTCAGGGGCGCCAACGGCATCGTCGGCGCGATGCTCGACATCATCCCGCTGGGGGCGCTCGACGGGGCGGCGCAGCTGGCGACGACGGCTAGCCCGACCAGCGCGCTCAGCGTGCGAAGGCCGCGCGAGCGGGTCGAAGGCGTCGGGGGTGTGTTCACGGTCATCGGGTTGCTACCTCGAGGGGTGGGTGTTGCGCTCATTGGTGTTGGCGAGAGGGCATCGCGTCGAGCATGCGCTGCATACGGGCGACCTCCGTCCTCTGATCGACCTGGATGTCGGACGCGAGCTTGAAGACGAAATCGTCCTGGGCGGCACCGTCGGTAGCGAAGAGCACATCCACCATGTCGACGGCGCCGTTGTGGTGCTGGATCATGTACGTCAGGAAGAGCCGGTCGTACTCCTCGCCGCGCGCCGCGGCCAGCTCCTCGAGCTGCTCCGGCGTGAGCATGCCGGACATATGCATGTGGCCGCCCATCACGTGGCCCGACGCATCGACTTCGGGCGCTGGTCGGTCGCGGTCGCGGAGCCAGCGCTGCATGGCCGTGATCTCGTCCGTCTGGGCGTTGATGATCCGACCGGTCAGCGTCCGGATCGACTCACTCGCCCCGTTTCGCGGTGCGAGGGCCGACATGACCAGCGCCTGGGCGTGGTGGTGGATCATGCCGGTCATGAAGTGGACGTCGGCCTCGTGGACGGAAAGGAGGGCGCTGTCCGTGCGGGCCCGGTACAGCGCCTCGAGGCGAGAGACATCGTCCTCCGAGGGGCCTCCGGCCGGCCCGCCGGACGTCGAGCCGGTGCTCGCGCAGCCGACGGCGGAAAGGGGACCGAGCAGCGCCGCAAAGAGCAAAGAGGCGCGGGGTCGTGTCATGGAGCGGGCTCGTCTATTGAATACTGATCTGTCGATGGCGCGTTGTTCTGGGCCGTAGTGCCTGGGAGGGCCCGAGGGCTGAATATAGACTCTGCGGGGTGATGATGGTGCGGGCTGGCTTGCCCCCGACGACATTCAGCCCTCCCCGTACTTGGTCACCTCCTCGCGAAGCCGGCGGACATCGAAGGAACTGCCAGCGCCGTGTGAGGACCGTCAGCCCGTCACGGGCTGGATCCGTTCCAACTCGTCGCGCTCCCGCTGCTCGGTCTCGTACAGGTCGCAAGCGAGCTGAGCGTTCATCCAGAACTGCGCGGAGTTGCCGAAGAACCTCGCCAGTCGCAGCGCCGTGCTCGCCGTGACGGCTCGGCGCGCATGGATCACGTCATTCACCCGCTGAAACGGGACGCCGATGCGGCGTGCGAGCTCCGATTGACTCACTCCGAAATCCTCGAGGAACTCCTGGACGAATTCCCCTGGCGGCGTGGGCGGACGATGGCTGGGAATCCGAATCAAGGCATCTCTTCCTGCGCTCAATGGTAGTCCACGATCTCGACGTTCTTCGGACCGGTGGGCGTCCAGTCGAAGCAGATCCGGTACCGCATGTTGATCGAGATCGAATGCTGTCCGCGTCGATCTCCCTGGAGGACGTGAAGGCGATTCGAGGAGGGAATCCTCAGATCGTTCAGCGACGATGAGTAGTTCAATTGTGAGAGCCGTCGTCGAGCCCGTGGCCACAACTCAGCGGGACACGTCCCTCGGGCGGCCTTGGTGTCGCGCCCGTTGAACACATCCCTCGTCCCACGATCTCGAAAGCTTCGGATCATTCCTGTAGTGGTGCTTCCACGCTATCACGCACCGCATATTGTCACAAGACGCGTGATAGATCGCAGATGGCGTTGGTTGGTCGCCTTCAGTGCCTCAACTCGACGGCCCGCAGCCACGTTGCCACTCCAGCGTCAGCGCTCACACCTTCCCACGATGACAAACGCAGCAGAGAGCCGTGCCAGGGGCTGCCTCCTGGGCCTCGCCGCAGGTGACGCTGTGGGGACGACGGTGGAGTTCTCACCCCGTGGGAGCTTCGAGCCCCTGACGGGGATGACCGGAGGAGGACCCTTCGGCCTCGAACCCGGCCAGTGGACGGACGATACGTCCATGGCGCTTTGCCTGGCCGACAGTCTGCTCTCCTGCGGGGGCTTCGATCCAGAAGATCAGATGACCCGATTCGTCCGCTGGCGGCGTGAGGGATACCGTAGCTCGACGGGTGCGTGCTTCGACGTGGGAAACACCGTCGCGGCGGCGCTGCAGCGATTCGAACGTACGGGCGAGCCGTACAGCGGATCGACGGACCCGTACTCGGCGGGAAACGGGTCCATCATGCGCCTGGCTCCGGTGGTCCTGTTCTTCATGCCCGATCGCCAGCGGGTGCTGCACTTCGCTGCAGAGAGCTCACGAACGACGCACGGAGCGGCTGAGGCGGTGAGCGCCTGTCGGATCCTGGCCGAAATTCTCTTCGCTCTCCTGAGCGGAGCTACGAAGGAAGAGGCGGTTCGCGATCTCGACTCCGAGGCACCGCCGGGATCGGGTCTCAACGACGTGGTGGCCGGCGGGTACCGCAGAAAAGCCGAGCGCGAGATACGCGGCAGTGGGTATGTGGTGGAATCTCTGGAGGCCGCGCTATGGAGCTTCTGGCATGCCCGGTCGTTCGAAGAGGCCGTCCTTCAGGCCGCAAACCTCGGTCACGATGCCGATACGACGGCAGCCGTCTGCGGGCAGCTCGCCGGCGCCTACTGGGGGCGCGACGGGATCCCGTCACAGTGGCTCCAGCAGGTCACCCTCGCCGATGAGATCGATTCTCTGGCGGTGCGGCTCTGGGCGGCGAGCGATGGGCGTACGTCTTCGGCTTTCGCGGACGTCGGACCGGTCGGGTAGATTCGCGCCCGGAGTTCGAGACCGTCCGCGGCGCCGAAGCGTCTCGCGAACACCGGCCACTGCGCCACGGCATGGTGGACGCGTTCGGATCGGCCAGAGCGGTGCTGATAGATTGAAGACGCGACGAGAACTCCCATCGGACAGCAATGTTCTTCCGTAAGAAGAAGCCCCCCATCGAAGCGCCGATCCTGCACATCGACGACACCGACTTCGACGACGAGATCCTCGGCAGGAGCGGGGTGACCCTGGTGGATTTCTGGGCCCCGTGGTGTGGACCATGCAAGATGATGGCGCCGATCCTGGACGAGATCGCCATCGAGTTCGAAGATCGGGGCGTGGCGGTGGCGAAAGTGAACACCGACCAGGCACCCGAGACCGCGGAACGTTTCGAGATCCGCTCGATCCCCACGCTGATCTTCTTTCGTGACGGGGAGCCTCTCTTCCAGACCTCCGGCCTGGTGTCCAAGCCGGTGCTCGAACGGGAGCTGAGTCAGCTCACGAGCAGCGACTGACTCCAGGGCGAGGCGGCGATGTCGGATCAAGGCGGCGGAGGCCATCGCTCCTGAGCTAGCCGGCTAGCCTGGCGCCAAGCACTACCTGAGAGACTAGTAGGCGGTCCTCCCGCCGCAGTGGCCGGCCGGAGCACGCGAGTTCAGGACTCAGGAGACGTCGAAAGCCCTTCCGTGTAGTCACATCCGCGCCCATCCGGGCGCCACTCCGAACAGCCGCTGAAGCGCCCGTGCGGGCCCTCCCGCTCGATCAACGCTCCCGTACCGCACGCGGAGCAGGCCGCCGCATGCTGTTCGCAGGAGGTGCAACGATATCCGGTGGGCTCGCCTAGGGGCCCGCTCGGTTGCAGGACGCCGACGCCGCACTTCCTGCAGTCTGGCAGCCGGCCGCGGCACGCCGGGTAGTGCGCGCACCCCCAGAAGGCCCCGAAGGGACCCTCCCGCCGCTGAATCGTGCGACCGTAGCACCGCGGGCATCGGTAGCGTCGGGACTGATCCCCGAGAAGATCGACCCAGTCCGAGTACTCGTCGCTGAGAAGTTCCTGCACGAACGGCGACGCCTCTTTGGCGTCACCCAGGAGGTACACGCGTGATCGAGCGCGGGTGAGCGCCACGTAGAAGAGCCGCCGTTCCTCGGCGTTGGGAAAGCGATGCTCCCCACCGAGAAGCAGCTCCAGCACCGGGTCGTCGTCGACCTCCGAGGGAAAACCGAGCGTGCCGGACCTCAGGTCGAGCACGATCACGTAGTCCGCTTCCAGACCCTTGGCCCGGTGGGCGGTGAGCGTCTGAACCGGACGTGGGCAATCGAGTCGGAGGTCGGTGAATTCGGCCAGCGTGAAGTTGTAGCGGCCGAGCACCATGATGGTCGACTCCGCCTCGGAGTCGCGAAGGATCTCGTCGAGGACCGCCGTTATCGCCGCCGGACCACCCGTAGGTTGGTGAAGTCGGATGGACACGTCGGGGCGCCCCGCTGAGCTGGGACGGGCCTCGATCCTCTTCACCAACTGGCTCGGGTTCTTCGCAATGAAACGCGTGGACAGCTCAGCGACATCCGACGTGAGGCGGAACGTGCGACCAAGATCGGTGCGGGCGGTCGTGCCGAAGTACCGCTCGACCGCCGTGAAGTACGTCACGTCCGCGCCCGTGAATCGGTAGATCGATTGCCAGTCGTCGCCCACGAGAAAGAGCTGACAGTCAGCTGGACGCCCGCGAAGGCGACGAATGAGTTCGTACCGTGCACGGGACGTGTCCTGGTACTCATCGACGATGATGTATCGATAGCGGCTCTCATCGAAGTTCCCATCGAGCGCACGAGCGGCTTCGATGAGCATCGCGTCGAAGTCGATCTTGCCCTCTTCCTCCAGATACGCCTCGTAAGCGTCCAAGAACGGCCAGAATAGCTCCAGAAAACGATGGTCCCGCGCGCTTCCAGCGCGGCGCACGACGTCCTCTCGCGTCCACCCGCCTCCTCGGAAGAGACTCAGGAACGAGGCGATGAGGTTGATGAACGGGTTGAACGTGGTTCGGATCGGCTCGATCTCAGCCTCCGCGTCCTCTCGCTCGAAGGGCTCGATGTCGAACTCCTCGTCCGACTCCTGCTTCCGTTGAGCAGCGAGGTGCCGCTCCTCTCGGATCTCGTGAAGCCGTTCCTGGAGAACCTCGCTGAGGTGCCCGCCCCAGATGTCGGTCTGATTGATCTCGAGAAGCGCCGTGCCGTGCAGGCTGTGTAGTTGCCGCTTCCACTCCATGTCCGCGCGGTACTGCTCGGCATCAATCTCCGGTGGAAACCGACGTTCCGTCTCGTCGCACGACCATACTTCGATCCAGATGTCGAGTTCGGGCAGATAGAAGTCCGGCGTGTAGTCGCTTCGTTCTCGGCTCGGGGGGGCGTGGGGATAGCGAGTCTCGTGCTCCCATGCGATCCCGTGCAGCAGGAGCCAGTCTCCGACCTTCACCTCCGACTGCGAGCGAACCAGCGTTCCGCTGAGCGTGCGAAGCCCCAACGAACGTTCCTTTCGAAGGCGCTCGTCGGGACTTTCCTGCTTCAGCTCCCACGCTTCCACCCGCAGATCGACCCACCAGCGCGCGAGCCGCTCGCGAAACGCCCGACGCTCGCTGCATGCCACCAGAACAGACTCGAGAAAGGCTCGGAGGGCCAGCGGATCGGTGGCGAGGGCAGAGACCGCAGGCTTCCGGCCCGTCGCATTCGCAAGGACCTGTAGACCCTTCGCGTGGAACGTCGAGACCTCGGGCGTGGGTACTCCGAGGGCGTTGATGCGGTCGGTGATCTCTTCCGCGACCGTCCTATTGAACGCCAGCACCAGGATCTCGGTCGGGTCGACGTCCAGGTGTTCGATCAGGTACGCGACCTTGGCGATGACGGTGACGGTCTTTCCCGAGCCGGCGCCCGCGACAACCAGGTTTGCATCCTCGTCGATGACGACCGCTCGGCGCTGCTCAGCCGTCATCGGATTGGCGAAACGGTTCTCGAACCAGTTGGAGAGCTCGGCGCAGCGTTCCCGGACGAAGGCCTCGTTGTGACTCTCGGCCCAGCCGGCCGGATCCTCCAGAATGCGCTCCAACACCGCGTAGCGCTCGCGGAGCACGGGGCTCGACAAGCGTTTCTGCCCGGCGGGCGAGAGCGCGAGCCTGCGAATGTCCGGGTGAGCCGACATCCAGGCGTCCAGCGCGGAACGCCGCAGGTATTGGTCCGCGGACAGTGAGCGGAGCTCCTCAGCCGCGGGGATTCCGGTTCGGGCGCACCGGGCGGCGCGACGCGTGAGCCAAGCGTTCCTCAAAGCGTTCAGCGCCAGCGCGACCCCGAGGAGGGCGACGGCACTGGCTATGAGTTCGACCGTCACCGGCATCGCATGGTCGGCGAAGTGGCTGAGAATCTCAGGCGACACGCGAAAGAAGTAAGCGCGCGTAGGCTGCTAGGCTTCGGCTTTGGGGTCGGCATCCCTGTGACCCTCTCGCGTGCGGTGAGAGAGAACATGTCGGCATCATTGGAGG
Organism: Phaeophila floridearum; assembly: GCA_036784835.1. NCBI lineage: Eukaryota > Viridiplantae > Chlorophyta > Ulvophyceae > Ulvales > Phaeophilaceae > Phaeophila > Phaeophila floridearum. The sequence goes on from JAYMFU010046569.1 coordinate 33,759, forward strand.
TCGAGCGCGTCGCTGTGCTATATTAAGGGGTGCTTCCCAACGAAGCGCCCCAGCCATTTGCGACGATTGCAGCTGGGTGATCAACCTGCTAAACCGTCCGGGGGCCCGGTGCGGAAGCAGTCGCACCGGGCCCTTTGTTGTTTGAGATGTACGGAAAGTCCGGCCGGCCCTCAGGGGTCCGGCGGGAGCGCGCGCTTTGACTACGACAGCTTGGCGGGCGCGCTCCCCTCTCGCGGCACCCCGCCTAAAGCGTCGGAAGGCCCCATGCCATCCACGGCGTGGGGCCTTTCGGCTTCCTGACCACCTGGTTTCGACCACCAGACCTCCAAACCCCACACCAAGGAAGCGACTCACCATGTCCATCCAGAACGGCCTGTTCAGCTCCGAAGCGGTCTCCGCCGGCCATCCCGACAAGCTCTGCGACCGCATCTCCGACTCCATCCTCGATGCCTTCCTCGAGCGCGACCCACAGGCTCGGGTCGCCTGCGAGACGATGGCGGCCGACGACAAGATCATCGTGGCCGGGGAGTTCCGGACGGCCGATCCCGCGCACTACGAAGAAGTCCGTGATGCCTCGGTGGGCATCGTGCGCCGTACGCTTCGCGACGTCGGCTACGGGACCCGGGAGCATGACATCGACCCAGACAACTGTGAGATCGAGATCCGCTTCAATCACCAGAGCCCCGAGATCGGCGCCGGCGTGGACGGTGGAGCAGCCATCGGAGCCGGAGATCAAGGGATGATGTTCGGCTACGCCACGGCCGAGACGGGGGCCCACATGCCCATGGCCTGGGCGCTGGCCAACGACCTAGTGGCCGTGGGCACCGAGCTGCTCCACGCCGAGTCCACACCGCTGAGGCCCGACGGCAAGAGCCAGGTCACCATTCGATACCGGGACGGCCGGCCCGAATCGGTGGACGCCGTCGTGCTCTCGTGGCAGCACCGGCCCGACGTCGAGCTATCGGTCGTGCGGGCATTTCTCATGGAGGAAGTCATCGAGCGGGTGATCCCGATGGAGCTCCGGAGCCCGACGTTCCGGTACCTCATCAACCCCGCCGGGGCCTGGACCATCGGGGGCCCGAAGGGCGACACCGGCCTGACCGGACGCAAGATCATCGTCGACACCTACGGGGGCGCCTGCCCGCACGGCGGCGGGGCGTTCTCGGGCAAGGATCCTTCGAAGGTCGACCGCTCAGGGGCGTACGCGGCGCGCTGGGTCGCCCGCAACGTGGTCGCCGCCGGCCTGGCCGAGCGGTGCACGGTCCAGCTGGCCTACGCCATCGGTGTTGCCGAGCCGGTGTCCGTGAGCGTGAACACGCACGGGACCGGGACCCTCCAGGAAGCAGAGATCGAGGCGGCGGCCCGAAGCGTCTTCGACCTCACTCCGGGTGGGATTATCGACGCGCTGGATTTGCTACGGCCGATCTATGCCGGTACTTCATCGCTGGGGCATTTTGGAAGATGGCGGGATCCGCTGGTGTATTCGTGGGAGCGGGCGGACCGGGTGGAACGGCTTGGCAAGCGCACCTCGAGGCCACAGCAGACTCAGGAGCCGGTGTCCAACGCAGATACGGAGTTGAGCTGATGTCGAACAATCCAGACGCGAATCCGCGAAAGCTTCATCCCGCCTACTTCGAGACCCACTTCCGGCCCGCTTACCAAGTCGTGTCGTGGCCGGAGGAGTTCGTGATCATCTCGGCGTACGCCACGACAGGCGAAGAGTGGAGCCGCGAGCGCAACGAGCAGGCGGACGAAGGACTGCGGGACGAGCTCGAGGAGCTGGGCGTTTGGCACGAGCGCGTCGAAGGGTTCCACCCCGTCACAGGGCACACCGAGCCGAGTTGGGCGGCTGCAGTACCCTTCAAGGTTGGTTGTGAGCTCGGCCTTCAGTTCGCGCAAGATGCCATCTTCCATGTACATCAGGACCTCTTGTCCGTGAGCCGATGCAACGAGGAGCGGACGCTCGTACCGATTGGGAGCTTTCGCGAGCGAACCCACGAAGCGGCCGACATGCTGAGGAGGCTTCGCTCCGACCCGGGGCGTCCCTGGAGGCATCTCACGGCTGAGCGACTCGCGCTGGTGATCGACGGGCACCTCGATGCGAACGGCCAGGCACCTTCCGTGCGCGATTCCGACGGCCTGGAGAGCATCGGCGTCCCCTTCGGGAAGATCCTCCTAGAGGCACTACCGGACGGGGAGGTGCGCTCCGTGGCGCGAGAGGAGCTGGCGGAAGACTACCTGATTCCTGAAGACCTGGCGGCCCTGCTTCCTGACGTCGACGACCTGGGGTGGGTGGTGGAGTGCTGGGTGACGGACCATATGGTCAGTGGTGTCTGGGGTCTCCACGAACTGCGAGTCGGGCGTCTCGGCGTGCTGTGCTACATGCCCGACTTCGGGGCCACAGACGAGCGATCGCCTCCGATCGTGGCAGCATGGCATGGGTTGGATAGTGCACAGGTACGACACAATCGCATCGTCGAGGCCTACAAAAGGCTATGGGACCGGGTGGGCCTGCCACCCCGATCGGGTCAATGGGTAGATGGTGATGCTCCACTCCTGGCCTCGGCCGTGCTCGCGGCGCTCGGAACCGAGGAAGGAGGAGGTTACTGGCCGGTCATTCTGGGGCGCATTCGCGACCCGACGACCATCGAGACCGCCGAGCTCGACGCCGTCGGATCGGCGTTCGGCCTATCCACCGACACCGTCAACGCTTCGCTCGAGCGCCTAGCGGTTGAGTCCTCGACAGACCCAACTCCGCCGTGGCATCGCACATCCGAGGAGCGTCACGCCATGGTCGCCCTCTACCTCGCCTGCATCATGCGCCGATCCCCCGTTTGGATCGAGCAAGCGCGCTGAGGCCTGTCCGCCACGGTCAGAGCGAGGGACCCAGGAACCCTGGATCAGAGAGGAGCTCCGAGACCACGTCCCGACCTCTCCGTCTTCTCCCGCTGATCCGGGCGTGCTCCGCAAAGCCCATGCTCCTACTGAGGAGCCTGGTCCGCTCCGCGGCCGGCAAGAAGCGGCTGGACTAGTACGCGGAGGTCGACGCGGGCTTGAACCCGCTCTCATCGAGTTGGGGCCCTTGCCGCAAGAGTCGAGTACCCCCTCTGGGCACTTGGCAACAATGATCGAGTCGGTTCGAATTGCTGTCCTCATAGCTGGCTGACGTCGTACTCAGAGTCGTCACCGACTCCGACCACCACCGGCTTGCCCATCGCCGCTTCAATCAACCCAGCTAACCGACGTCTGCGATCTTCGAGGAACTCATCGAACGCGTCCCGACGTAGAAGTTCCGGCGATAGTGCGTGAGTCACCAGAATTTCGTCCATCTCTTGGTCAGAAAGTCGCACCTGCTCTTCCTCCTGTATTCGTGGCAAGTACTTCGAAGGAGCCTCGCCACCGATCTTTCGATTCGCCTTGTATGAGATGGGAGTCTTGTTGAGGATGCTGTCGTAACGCTCCCTGTCTATTCCATTGTTCTCACACCATTTGCGGGGAAAGATGTGATGGATGTCGAGAGCAATCTCCTCCGCATCCAGCTCACTAATCGTACCCTTCCAGAACCAGTCTCTGGATCCCTCTCTCAGCACAAGTACATTCACCGCCTTGTACGCGGCGCTGAGCCTCGAGCGCAGGGTATCGAATCGCTCAGGCTGGAAGCTGGAGTCCCTCACGGTTCTGGGTACTGCCGCATCGTCGTCGAACCAAGCGAGCAGCTCCTCATAGTCGTTCGCCATGCGAGTCTCGACCGCACCGCCATATAGCTCGCCGAGCACACCGCACCAATACCATCTCGAAAGCTTGTCGTATATCCGCGGCTCAAGCCACCGATCGCCCAAACGCCCTAGCACCGCGGCGAGTGGCACAAGTTGGGTACTGTAGGGCAATTCTCGACGATGGTAGAAGCACTCTCTCCGAAGAAACCGCGCGACGTTCCGAAAGCCAGTTTCCAACTCATCTGCCCACCGCTTCCAAGCGTCCAATGGGAGTCTTAGCACGTCTGCACGTTTGGCCGAAATCGGCCTGACCTGCTTCCCCGTCTTCTCTTCCCCCAAGTCTCGCTGCTTGATCTCGTGAGTGTGAAGAAGACTGATCGCCTGGAGGAACTCGGTCGCTTCAGTCCCTTTCAGGAGAGCATCTCGCTCTAGGCGGCTCCGGCGAGACTCAACACTTCTGACGTCGGAACCCAACCAGTCGTCTCGAAGGTTGTAGCCCTCAGCGGCATAACTGGCGGTGATTAGCTCAAAGACCGAAAGCTGTACGCCTCCGGTATTGACCTTCTCGAACACCAGGCAGACCGCCTCCTTCGATGTCTCCTTCTTCAGCTGGATCACGGGGACCTGATAGCCTCGAAAGGCCGCCAGCACCTGAGCTCGGAATGCCATGTAGGTACCGAAATCCTCGGGCGCGACCTCATGGAGGGTGGCCTCCCACTCATCCGACGACATCACCTGGTTGCAGGGGAAGTACAGCTGGCTGCACTCCAATTCCCTAGTCGAGAGATCCAGAACAACGTCTCGACCGAAGTTCGTGCGCAACTGTCGATTTTCGTCTACTGCCACGATCGCCTCGTCGAGCCCATACGGTGCATCGACGGCCGTGCGGATATCGAAGTAGTAGTGGCGCCTGATCTTCTTTCCCTTCGCGGTCTTCGTCCGCACAGCCTCTTGAATCGAAAGGGCTTGAGTGAGCGTTGTAAGGCGTTGCTGGCCGTCCAGGATGAGCTTTTCAGGACTCATCCCCTCGGGAACCTCGCCCTCTACACCCTCGACCGGGCGAGTCTCGAAACGCACTTCACCACCGGCCTCCAGCAGCATGACCGCTCCAATGGGAAATGATCGGGCAATGCTAACCAGGAGATCTCGGATGTGATCATCGTCCCAGACCCAGCCCCGCTGGAAATCTGGGAGCTGGATCTTCCCCTTCCGAATCTCAGTGAGGATTTCGCTGAGCGATGCCTTGGTGCTGTCGAATGTGGTCATGAGCTGCCCCTGCTTCTGAACCCGTCCTGCTGCCGGCCCAGGATGGACAACACCACCGCTACGAGGTCACGACTATGACTTAGTGCCCATGTTAGGTCGCTGTGGAGTGCCGGAAGCACGAGCTCGCGATCCTCGATCTCGGCCAACAATGTCCGAGCTGTAATCGGTGCCATTCCCTGTCCCTGCTAATGTGCTCTTGAGCTGCCTCACTATGCCCCCCCACGTGCCATCGCTGACCATCTTTGTAGCGGCTAAGCGACGATCGCAACAAGTGCGGGAGGGAGCTACTCGGAGTGTCCCGCGAGCGCTACAAAGCGCAACGGCCTCCCCGCCACCGCCCTAACCGCGTCATCATCCCGCATCCGCCGCTCCACCACCTGTCGCGCGTACTTCTCCGGCAGAGCCTCCGCGAACTTCAGCCGATCAATCGCTCCCTGCGCGATGTGCTGCCCCAGCCGGATCGCCTCCACATCGAGACTCACCAGCGCTTCGATGAGCTCCTCGGGCGTCGTCTCAGGCGATAAGCGGATGAACAGATCCCCAGGCGTGACCTGATCGACGAGGTCCCCTAGCGCTGAGGCCAGCCAGACGTTGGCCTGCCCCCCGGCGAAGGTCCACCAGCGGGTCGGGCCATCGGACTCGCGGACCATGAAGGTCTCCTCGGAGCCGGAGAGCCACCCGAACTCGTGCCGTAGCCCCTCGAGCTGACCCTGGCCTCGGCGGCTGATTCGAGCCTGCTGCAGGTCGCTGCCTCCGAGCACGGCTCTCATCCCCTGGCAGATCCGGAAGGACAGACGCCCTCCGTCGCCGAACCACCGTACTCGCCCACGGTCTTTCCCAGGCTCCACTTGCACGACGCCCCTCTTCCAGTCCACGTCCACGACGTCCCAGTCGCGTCCTCCCAGAAGCAGGGGTCGGCGATGGCCGTCGGGATCTCGGAAGGTGAGCAATCTGACCGGTACCTGTCCGATCTCCTTCCGTCCGGCCAGCACCTTGAGCATGGGCGGCTCGCTGAACACCGCCATGAGGTCGATGAAGTTTCGGCCTCCAAAGGCCTGCTGGCCCTCCTGATCGATTCCGAGGATTCCGTTGTCCTCGAACAGGAATCGATCCTGAACGAGGGAGTCGGTCAGCTCCTCGATGTAGCCTTGAACGTCGGTACCCAGCACGAAGGGATCTCCGTACCACTCGGGCCATATCCTCCGCCCGACGCCGCCTTCCTGGAGAACGAGGGCGAGGAGTTGCTGGACGACGAGGTGGAGGGGCAGCGGCTCGGGCTGGAGCGGCTCGACGTAGCCGTCCTCCCAGCATCGCAGTAGCCCGAGCGTCTGCAGGAAGGCCTCTCGGCTCGTGGATAAGAAGAGCGTGTTAGACCGCAGCCCCTCCCGGCGGCCGGTGCGACCAAGCCGCTGGAGGAACGACGCTACAGTGGAGGGTGCATCGATCTGGATGACTCGATCGAGGTCGCCGACGTCGATACCAAGCTCGAGCGTGCTGGTGGAGACGATGACACAGTCACGGGCGGACGCGAACGCCTGCTCCGCGGCATGCCGCTCTTCTCGTCCGAGAGAGCCGTGGGAGACGAAGGTCTGCACGTCCAGATCCCGGAGCGCCGCTGCCAGCTCCTCTACGCGGGCCCGGCTGTCAACGAACACGAGGCGCTTTTCTCCGCGGTGAAGCCGCGAGATCACCGTGGCCGCATTGCCGAGGCTCCCGACGAAGTCGATCTCGACCTCGGGTACGCTCCCGGAGCTGGATTCGTCGGGCTGAATGACCCGGCCAGGCTCACGACTTGTGGTCATCAGCCAGTCGAGAAGCTCCTCACTGTTGCCTACGGTGGCCGAGAGGCCGACCCGCTGCAGCTCACGACCGGCAATCCTCTGGACCCGCTCGGTGACGGCCATGAGGTGCCAGCCGCGATCGTCCCCTGCGAAGGCATGGATCTCGTCCACGACGACGGCTCGGACGTTCCTGAAGAACCTCCTGTGGTCCGTCTTCCTCGAGATCAACATCGCCTCGATGGACTCTGGCGTCGTGAGGAGGATGTCGGGCGGGAAGGTCCGGATGCGCTCCCGGTCGCTCTCTCCCACATCCCCGTGCCAGAGCCCGGCCTCGCGCCCAACGAGACTCGTGTACTGGTGGATGCGCGGATAGAGGTTGTTGAGCAGAGCGCGCAAGGGACAGAGGTAGAGGATGGACAGCGCCTCCCACTCCTCCCGGAGCATGCGGCTCAAGAGGGGAAAGATGGCCGCTTCCGTCTTCCCTCCAGCCGTTGGTGCAACGAGCAAAGCGTGCTGACCTGAGGCGATCGGCTGGAGCGCCTGCTTCTGAAGCGGCCTCAGCGATGGCCACTCGAGCGTGTTCAGCACATGGTGCGCGAGAAGTGGGTGCAGTCCCATGTCCTCGCTCGAAGATGACACGCTGCGCCCTACTCCAGATCCAACTCGATGTCGTCCACCGAGCTGGCGCGGCGGGCATTACGCTCCACCTCCGTGAGCTCCGCGTCCACCATAGTGAGCCGATAATCCTTGAGGGGATCGAAGTCCGGGAACTGATCCACCCGATCGAGGACGTCACCAACCAGCTTCTTCAGGAAGATGCGCGGTGCGACCCCAACCTGCTCCCCGAGCTCGCCCGAGACGGCCTTGGCGAGGCGCGTGACGTAGGCGTCAGCGACTTTCTCCCGGATCCGCTCCGGCGAATCGGCGCCATCTACGTAGATGTCCCGGACCCGACACCCGACCTCCACCAGAGCATCGAGGTCGAATCCGTGCAGCCGGATCTGGATGGCGCGAGGGTTGTCGAAGCGCCGGTCCGCGGTGAAGTCGGTGTGGAGCCTTTGGGCCAGTGGAGGGAGTCGCTGGATGCCCTGAGGGCCGTCGAAGAAGGCAGCGGTCCCCGTGACGACGAGGTAAAGCCCGGGGAAGCGTCCGCTATCGAGCTCGTCGATGAGCTGTCGCAGCGCGTTGAGGGCCCGGTCGCGTACGTCGCTTCGGACGCGCTGTAGGGTCTCAACTTCGTCCAGCACGAAGACCAGACCGGAACGCCCAGCGTCACGGAGAACCGTCAGCAACCCGCCGAGAAAGGACAGAGCCGCATCGTGGTCCACCTCTCCCTTGATCCCCGCAGCACGTTTCACGGAAGCCGCCACGTGTGGTTGGCCTCCGAGCCAGGCTAGCAGGCCCTCGGCGAGGCCATGATCCTGAGCGGCGACGGCCTGGCGGTATCCGCGCAGAACGGCAGAGAAGGCTGGAGCACGGCGCGTGATGTGCTCGAGCCGTCGCTCGGCGATCTCCTGGGTGGCCTGGAGCAGACCCCGTTCATCGGACTCCGAGGCCCGTCCGCTGGCGATGGCTTCTTCTTCCAACGTGAAGAACCACCCGTCGATGATCGACCGGAGGGCACCGCCTCGTGTGTCGGGGGTGGCCAGGCGCTCCACGAGGCGGCGGTACACGGTCTCCAGGTGGTGCAGCGGCGTTTCCCCCTCAGAGACCTGAACTTCGCTGGTGGCGAATCCCTTGCGCAGGGCTCGCTCCGACAGCCACCTGGCAGTGAACGTCTTTCCGGAGCCGTACTCGCCGCGGATGGCTTTGAAGCCGGCGGCTCCCTTAGCGACTTCCGCCAGCTCGTCGTCGAAGGTAGCCTCGAAGCGATTCATGCCGACTGCAAGCGTATCGAGCCCGCGGTCGGGTACGGTCCCCCGACGCAGTGCATCGATGATCTCCCGGCGACGCTGGGGTGAGATCATCGAGAGATCTCGAACTGGGTCTCGAGAAGATCGAAGTCGAGCTTGCCGGTACCGTCGACCTCGACGGTAAGGACCGCGTAGCCGTCGAAGTTCACGATCCGCTGAAGGGCTACGAGCGTCGTCCGGGCCCGGGAAGCCGAGAGGTCCAGCCGGTCGGCGAGTACGGCGCTGGGGACCACGCCTCGACGCTCATCGAAGAGGGATAGAATGCGCGCGGCCGTATCGTCGTCGAGTTTTCCGGGGCCTGCCGATTCCTGCTGAGACTTCCACAGGGAGGTCTGGAGAAGCCCTTCGATCCACTCGGCGGATTCTTCAGACGTGTCCAGCATCGCCCCGTCGGGACCCAGGAAGGTCGCCTGACCGGTGGGCTCGACGTGTGGCTCGGGACTGGGCCGTGGGGAGCGCATCTGAGCTTCCGCGAATTCTGCCTCGGGGCTCCACCAGCGCGGCTCGCGCACGGGCAGCGTGTCCCAACCGGTGATGGTCGTACCACCGGAAAACAGCACCATCGTAGGGCACAGAACCTCCTGCGGCGTCGCCCCACCGTGGTAGCCTCGCTTCTCGAAGGGCACGTATCGGATGTCTTCCGTGACAGGCGCGATGATGGCGCCGTCACCCTTCGCTACCCGGGGTCCCTCGAGGCGCACCTCGTCTTCCGTGGGGTCCCCCTCAGCGGGCCTCCATCGCTCGCCGGCTCCAGTGTGCGGCTTGACCGACGTCCCGTGCTCCAGGATGTGACCGTGATCGCTGACAATGACCACGACCCGGTCCGCCTCCGCCGCCGCGTCGAGGAGCGGGCGCAGGGGCTTCAGCGCCCGAAGTCCGTCTGCCAGCCGCAGCTGACTCCCCTTGTCCAGGTGGTCGTCCACCGCGTTCACCACGGCACCGACCACTCGACGTTCCACATCCAGCACAGCCTCACGGACCTCGGGGGCGATCTGACCACCCTGGGCCTTCAGCTCCTTCTTATGAAACAGGACCGGCTCCTTGCCGGGGAAAACCGCACGTAGATCAGGATGCTGGGAGAAGCCCTCCGACTCCTGCTTGGCCGCGCCCTGACAGATCTTGCCCGTGAGAAGGCTCGCGCGGCTGACCTCGGTGACGGTGGGGAATGCCGCGACCGTCGAAGGAAGCGGCCTTCCCTTTGGCGTCCGAAGCTTCCAGCCGAGGTCCCGAATGTCCCGTTGCAGCTTTATAGCCTCCGAATGAGAGAGCCCGTCGAGTACGAGCAGGAGCACGGGCTGCTCCTCGGCGATGGGTGCGACCAGCTCTCCGAGCACCCGCTCGATGGGCCGAACACCATCGGACGACGATGGCATCTTCGCCCACGACGACAAGCGCCGGCCGAAGGCGCGGTCCCGATCTCTCCGGTCCGCATCGACGACCTCGAGAAGGCGGTCGTACGCCTCGTAGAGACCTGCGACCGTCTCTCCTTGCCCGATCTCGTCCCGCGCGTGATCCACCCACGCGCCCTCCTCGACGTAGGACCGAGCCAGGGTCGAGAGGTCGTCGTGCTTGGCGCGGCTGGGATCAGCTTGGCGGCGGCAAAGCCGAACGGCCATGCGTGCTCGCTCCGTCCGCTCCTCACCTTCCCCGGACTCCGAGAGCCGATGGGCTTCGATGCGCCGCATGGCCGAATTCACGTCCGAGAGGGCTTCTTCGCCCTCGTCGTCCAGGAAGCGTCGAAGCGCAGCCCCGAGGTCGCTCAAGCGTGTCTCGAAGGCCTGTGGAAGAACGGAAGAGCCGACCGCGAGATCGATGGCATCGAGATCGATGAGCCGATCCTCGGCCCTGTCGCGCCACTCCACGGCCCTGGCATGGTGCCCCCGACGCTCGGCGTGGTCCAGCACCTGGATCGCGCTATCGGCCCAGGCCCGGATGACCTCATGAGACACATGCTTGCAGTCCGCGGCGTTCTCGAAACGCACCCGAGCGTGCAGCACCGACTGATCCGACGCGTCGACCTCACCCCACACCGCGTCGGCCACCAGCCCAAGAGGGATCGCATCGGGGCCCCGGCCGCTCTTGACGAGACGAACCACGTATCCGGCAGCTCGCCCCATCTCCCGCACCAGCGCCGCTTCGACCTCGTCGAGGTGGCTGGCGAGGATGGTCCGAAGAGGCACGGCCGCCTCGTCGCGGGCTGCCCAGCGCAGCAGGTCCGCGAGGCCCGGACTCTCCCCGGTGAGTCGCAATCCGTGCTCACGGAAGGCTGCCCAAGCGTCACCCCGGGAGAGATAGCCGCTGGAGGGGGGCGCGTAGCCCCGAGGTGGGGCGACGCGGACGAGAAGCTCGACGAGCCAACGCTCGTCGGCGAGGGCGGAGTCCAGGGTGTCGACGCGGAAGAGCTGCTTCACCTTCTCCCAGCCGGTTGGGTTCTGCACCCCATGACGCCACAGGTGCGCCAGCATTTCCTCGCCGAGCTCTTTGTCCGAGCGGTCGGTCAGGAGGACGGTGATGGGCCCGCCTCCATTGGACTCGTCGTGACGGCGTGCGAGGGCTTCGCGCGCGGCGAGGACGGAGATGCAGGGCACGATCTCGACCGCACGGCCTTCCACCTCGAAGGCGTCGGGGCCCGGCCAGGTCGGATCCCCGGAGACGGCGATGAGGCGAGGCGCCTGCTCATCCCTCAGCGCCCGGCCGACGATGGCCCGCAGCACCCCCTCCGTCACCGGCTCCATCACTCTCCCTTCAACTTCCAACGCACGGTCAACTCCTCGATGTCGCTGAGGCGAGCCGCCAGTCTGGGGAGGGCGTCCTTGGCCTCCGCACCCGACACGTCTCCCGACGAGGGTAGCTTTTCATCGGAGGTCGGAGGTGGAGGCGGCTTCGGTCCGTCATCCGTGGCCTCTCCGAGAAGGGTCGTAGCGGCGTCCGTGGCCTCTCGAAGCCGGGGCTCCAGCGCCACGGTGAGCTCATCCTGCTCCAGCGCTTCCCGGACGCTTTCACGGATCTTCCGCGCTTTGGCTTCCCAACCGCCCGTCAACTTCTCCAAGAGGTCGAAGAGACCCCAATTCGTGGTAGCGATAGACCCTCGCACCTGGGCGGCGCTCTTGATGGAGCGCCCGAGGGCGAGGGGGCTGGTGGGTGCTTCGAAGGTGGCCAGGTGCCTCACGGCGGCCACGTCGTCTGAATTCGACGAGAAGAAGTCGAGGAGCTCCGCAGCAGATCGTGCGGTGCGGACCCGATTGCTGTCCGTGTCTGCGCCGAACGCGTCGATGCGAGCGGCGAGGGTGTCGCGGAGGGCCTGGGCCGAGTCCACATGCTGCCTGGCGACCTCACGGGCCTGACCTACGGCCGCGGCCACATTGCTTGCGTTCACGAGTGGGCTCGACTGCACACCGAAGATGCTGTGGAGCTTCTCTCTGGCCGCCTCCCAGTCCGACGCCTCCGGAAGCTCCTGCGTGCGCGCCTCCACGTTTGGGGCCAGGGCCGCGATGGCCGGCTCGAGCTGGGTGCCTCCCTGCATGAGGATGCGGTTGTCCTGAAGCGCCCAGGACCAGATGACCAGACTGGCGACCTCGGGCTCCAGCCCCATGGGCTTCGGCTCGTCCATCCAGGGGTCGAGGCGCTCGACGGTGACGGCGCCGGTGTGTTGGGCTATATGCTTCTGGAAGTGGTCCTTCCAGTGACGCTCCATCGCGATATGGGCGTCGCCGGTGGCGGCGATCTGGAGCGGCCCCAGAACCTTCCGCACCGCACTACGGTCCGGGGACGGCACCTCGGCACGGCCGTGGGGGTCGCCGACGGCCCGGGTCACGTGCTCGAGGCACTTCTTCAAGTCCCCCTTGGTGACCCGCGATTCGAAGGTGGGATGAGCCGGGTAGAGATGGCTCATCACCTGATCCAGGATCTGGGGGAAGGCGTCGGTCAGGCTCGGAGCCGTGGGTGGCTGGACGGTCAGGGACGGGTCGAGCGTCGGGAACTGCTGTGCCGGGTCGAGTCCCTGGACGACCCACTGGTCCTTGGGCGCTTCGACCCCGTATGCCTGGCGCAGGATGTCCGTGACCTGCGTGCGCAGCGATGACCGTTGATTCTTCAGGAGCTGGCGGGCCTGCACGCGGTCCTGAGGAGCGAGATTCGAGGTCGCCTGATCCAGTCGATCACCGACGAACAGATAATCGAGGATCACCAGGCGCCCGAGGCGCTCCTGGGCGTCCTCGGTGAGGAAGAGGGGAAGCCACGCCACCGTGGGCGTGGGATCGAGCTCCTCGCTCAGCTGCTGCATCCGAGCCAGGTCATCGGCCGGCCCGTGGTCTGCCACATCGAAAGGAAAGTCGATGACGACGCGTGGTCGGCCCTCGGCGCGGAACTGAGCGTCGGGGATGTCCGCGGAGTCCCGGACGTTTCCGAATCGCACGTCCACGCTCCGCCTGCGGCCACGCCACTCCCAGCTGTGCTCGACGGCGAAGAGGCTCGTCTCCTCTTCGATTCCCATGGCTTCGTAGATGAGCTCCCGCACCTTGGCCTTCCGAGCCCCCTGGTTGTCCACGTGCCGGTACTCCCCGACAATGGCGTCGATGTCCACTCCGGTGAGCTGCAGGGACACCACAGGATCCTGGTCGTCGCCGCTGAGTTGGAGCTCAGGGACCTCAGGCGCCCACTTCTTCAGGAAGGCGAGGACCGTCGCGGCCTCCTGGCCCTTGATGGGGGTCCTGATGGAGCCGTGGTTGAGGTGGGCGAGCCGTCGAACCGTCAGCCCCTTTAAGGGGCCAACCTCCGGGACGAGGGAGGCCAGAAGCAGCGTCTTGAGGAGGCGGTCTCCCATGCGGGCTGGGTGCTGAGGCGTCAGATCCTCCAGGCCATCTTCCGCGTCGAGGCCGTGCTCCTGAACCAGGAGAGGACGCAGCTTCTGATTGTAGAGCGCGCGTGCGCTCTGGAAGTGCTTCTTGAGCTGAGCGGAGAACGGCTCTTCTCCGTCACGAATGACGTCGTAGAGGTCCCCGATGGGCACCAGATCGCCGACCTTCAGGCTGGACGCCTTCTCGGAGAGAAGCTGGGCGAGGAGCCGAAGCGCGGTGCGTTCCCGCTGGAGGTAGGCCGAGACCGCCACCAGCGTGTCGATCATGGCGGGTGAGAACGGGTAGACGCGGCGGAACGCCTCCTTGTCCGCATCGGACGTCATGAGCGTGTCCAACGCCCCGCCCGCCCGGGTGGCCATCTCTTCGAAGGCGCCGTCGAGCTCCGCGCGGGCTTCTGCGCTCTTCGGCTGCAACAGCCTTCTCTCCACGATGGCGCGGAGGTTGGTATCGGCGAGCTGGATGGTGTCGAAGCGACCCTCCCACCACTGAAGGTTGTCACCGAAGTTTAGCTGGCCCGCGCCGGTAACACCTTCGCCGAGGAATTCCCGAAGGTCGCGCTGTCTGGCGATGAGGGAGATGAGAGGAGCGGGGCGATTCTTGGCCGCTGCCTCGACGAGCTTCGCGATCTTCTGGCCTTCCGCCTGGACGAAGTCCGGATTCTGCATGCGGCTCGCAAACCACAGGATCAGCTCGTCCAGGAAGAGGACCACCCCGTCGTACCCCAGCTCCTTGGCATGCTGGCTGATGACGTCCAGGCCGTCCGCAAAAGGGACGTAGCCTTCACCGCTCCCGCGAGCGGCCTGCCGCACGGCCGTGGCGAAGGTGTCGATGTAGTCGCCGACGAGGGTGCGGCGCTCGGACGAGGTCGCCGGCGCCTTCAACGCCGCCTCGAAGCGCTTGGCATCCCATCCGCCAGCGAGGTCCCCGAAGTCGTCGTCGCCACCCGCATCTCCGAGCTTCTCGAAGAACTTCTCGTCCCCCAGGTCCGCACGGAGCTGTTGGGCATCCTCGAGAATCTGGTCATCGATGTAGACGGCGGGGGTGATGGCCTCGGGACGTAGCCTCTGGAGGTGCTCCACGTAGCCGCCGAGCACGCCGTCCTCCATGGACTTGGCGCCCACCATGTGGTACGGCACTAGGAGGAACTTCCGGCCGTTCAGGCGCTCGTCGAACTCCTCGACCACCGGGGCCAGCTCAGGCTTCGCGCGGGCGTGGGTGTCTTCCTGCAGGATCAGATGCAGGATGGCCATGAAGTGGGACTTACCCGAACCGAAGCTCCCGTGGAGGTAGGCACCCTTGCTGTCTCGCCCCTCGATGGACGAGCAGATGAGGTCCAGGGCGGCGCGAAAGCAGTCCAGGAGCTGATCGGTGACGACGTAGCTGTCGACGACCTCCTCGGGCTCGGTGATGCCGTCGGCCAGCGAGATGACGAAGTCGGCTTTGTGAACCGACTCGGGGATGTCGATGAGGTCCTTGAGAAGGGTATCGCTCACGTGTTCTTCCAGATGCTCACGAGTTGGGTGTCCACTGTGCGAGGGCTTCGGGTGTGGTGTTGACGGAGCGAGCCTCGGTCTCGACGAAGGAGGCGAAGAAGTCCCCCATGCGCTGACCGTATTCGGGGTCGAGCTCGTTGTGCCACTGCTTCAGCCACGGGACCAGTTCCTGAAGGCCCGCGAGGAGAGCGATACGCTCTTCGTCTCCGGCACCTTCGTCCCGTCGAGTCGCGTAGTGAGCCGCCAGCGCCTGTGCCCGCTCCATGTGGTTCCAGCCGGCCCAGCCGATGACCAGCGACGAGTCCGCCCCGATGTGCGTGTTCGGGTACGAGATGAAGCGTTCCTGGGGAACGTCGAGTTTGCCTCGGAGGCGGTACGCCGTGTCGAGGGCGTAATCCGACTGCCTGTACTTGGGCGGCACGGGGATGTCATCGAGGCCCTCCTCTTCCTTCAGGACCTCCGCCGCGTCCTCGGTCAGATACTGCGGATCGTCGGGATCAAGCTCGGTCCGGGCGTCGATCTCATCTTCGCGACGCTGCATCGCCCAGACCTTCTCCCACTCACGGCGGAACCGCATGCCTGAGGCCTTGAAGCGATAGCCCACCTGGAAGGGGACGGCCTCATCGGCCACGAGGGTGGTGACGAGCTCGGTGAGATCGTGGTCCGCTCGGCCGGCGTACCGTTCTGCCGCCGTGACAAAGGCCTCGTCTCGGCGAAGGGCATCGGCGACCTGGGCGGTCGTGCGCAGCTCGTGTTTGGACCAGAGCGATTCGGCTTCCAGGCGGTCGAGAAGCCACGTTCTCAGAGCCTGTTGCTCCAGCTCTTCCCAGGAATCCCAGTTCCAGCGGCGCTTGTGCTCGGGGCGCTCGAGAAGTCGGATGGCGCGATCGGATTCGATGAGGGCGATGCGCTCTTCAACGATCTCGCGGTACTCGGGTGACCAGTGGGTGGGTAGGTCGGTGATGGGTTCCGAGTCGTGGCGCTCGAACCACGTCGACTCGGTCTCACCCGCCGCCATCTTCCGGGCGAGGACGATCTCGAAGGCCCGCTGGCCCTTCTTGAGCTCGGGGACGGAGTCTTGCGAAACTCGGAGGTCGCGCTCAGCGAGACCGTAGATGTAGTAGCACTGCCAGTCGAGCTCTTCCTGGAGGGCGACCATGCGCGCTCGAATGGACTCGGCCCGGGATCGGGCTTCGCTCAGGCGCTCGCGGGTGGGCACGGCCGATTCCACAACCGCTGACGGGAGTGTGGAGCTGAGGTCCTGAGCAAGTTGATCGACCTCGAGGGCGAGCTCGAGGGGAGCGCTGTCTGGGACGGGAAATCGCTTGAGCTTGGTGGAGTCAAATTCGTAGAATCGTTCCCATTCCTCCGAGGCGATGCCCCCTCCGATACCTCCTCCTCCTTTGTCGTGGAACAGCTGCTTCATGAAGAAGCAGGCCGTGGAGCTATTTAAGAGGCCGAGGAGCAATACATGATCGCCTTCCGTGGCGCGGTCACGGAGCTTGATGACGGGGGCAGATTGCTTGAAGACCCGAGTGTCGCGATCGAGAACGAATTGGTTATGAGTAGCGACGAATGAGAAGGTGAGGACGGGTGGTTGCAGCCGCTCCGGTAAGAAACGGGCCCACTCATACCATTCGCGACCGATTTCCCTAATCGTACCGTTCGGCTCTCGGCGTTCCCATAGGCCTGTCCGGAAGGGCCACAGGAACTGATGGAACTCCGACGTGTGGAGTCGCGGTCTCATTCCGTCATCCCGATCATAAGGCGCCAGGATCACGCCCTCAGCTCGTGCCACCCAGTCTCGGACATCTGAACCCACAACAAGTGGCCAATCGCAATCGGAAGCCTTTGTAAATCTGGATGCTCCCGCTCTGCCAAAGACAAATACTTCATCTGCGCGAGTGTAAACCGTCGAGCCTATCGCCTCGGCGAGGCTGCCCAATTCACCATTAGTGGCGGCTCTGATCGTGTCGAGGACCATGGGGGCCATCCCACCCTGTAGTGTCCAAGGATGGTCAGAGAATCGATCTCGGGATACGTCGCCGACTGAGAGATAGTCATTCTCCCACCCGGGCTGTTCAATGCCCCGTTGAATTGACAACCAAACCTTACCGTGAGCCGGATCTCCAGGACGCTGGGGCTCGCCGCGGATGCCCATGACGGCTCGAACGGTATCCGCCTCCGGCGCCTGATTCCGCCCGAAGAGGATAACGGTTGGAGTGCCATGCCCCGGGATGTACGCGCCCGATGTATCAACCACATGGGTAAGATCCCTCGTAGGGAACCACTCCTCGATGATCTTCTTTCCGAACTGCCGCTTCATGAACGAGTTCGTGGTGATAAGGCCGACGTAGCCAGCCTGCTGATTCTTGGACCCGCTCGCCGCCAGATCGAAGAAGCGCTCCGTGAACGGCACACCAAGTGAGTACTGCATGTAGGCGGTCGAGTAGATCGACCGATACACGTCCCGCAACGCCGGCTCCTTAACCGTGATATAAGGTGGATTCCCCACCACAGCCTGATACGTGCCCGCCCGCAGGATCTCGTTCGCCAGCTCCCCGTCTTCGCTTGGATACCGGTGCTCCATGAGCTGGCTGAAGCCCTTGGCACCCGTGAACAGCTCCCCGCTCCGCGTGCCGTGGATCAGCGAATCCCCAACCGCCACGCGGAAGTGGAAGTCCGGCGCGTCCGCCAGCCGCTCGATCTCCGTCGCTTTGAGCGCGGCCACCAGCAGTCGAAAGCGGGCAATGGCCACGGCAAAAGGGTTGAGATCGACCCCGTTGACCGCATCCAGCGTCCGTTGTGCCAGCTCCCGGATCGGCGTCCCAGGCTCACGCTCCCTCCACCGCTCCAGGATCCGATCGAACGCCCCGAGGAGGAAGTGCCCTGAACCGCACGTCGGATCGATGAGCTTCGTCTCGGCCAGCCCGAACGTCTCGATCGCTGGATCCAAGGTTCGATCCAGGATGAACTCCTCGACGAACTCCGGCGTCTGGAGGAGCGCGAAGGTCTTCTTGGCCTGATCCGAGAGATCCTGGTACAGATCACCCAGGAAGCGGGTGTCGAGCTCCGGATCCGTGAAGTCGTGCTTCAGCGCGCCGGTGTCTTCATCACGAGCGCGCCAAACTTCCAGGATCTCCTTGGCGCCGTCGTCCGAAGGGCCGAATTGCCACAGGGGGTTGTGGTCTCCCAGGAGCTCCCGCATTGCCGGAAGCCCGCTGTAGCGCTCGAACACCTCGAGGAGCCAATCCCGGTCTCCAGATGCCGGATGCTCTCCCAGCCAGGTGATCCGGTGATCTCCGGCCAGCTCCCGCCGATTCCCCGGGCCGGACAGAAGGGGGGTGGAGTACAGCCTATTGTCCTCGCAGAAACGCACGAAGACCGTGGCTAGAACCCAGGCCACGGCAACCTGAGCCAGCAGATCTTCCCGCCACTCCTCGTACGATCGGTCGGTCCGACCCGCCTCCTTTGCCCCTCGGTATTGGCCTCGAACCCGTGCCTCGATCTCAGGCACGTCATCGGTTCGTCTCCGAAGGTCGTCGATGAGTTCGGAGGTGAGGTCCTGCAGGTCGTTGAGGAGTACTACGGGATCGATCATGCAGCTTCCGTGGTCTTGGAGGAGGCGAGCCAACTGCTGGGGATGTGGCCCCACTGATTGGGTGTGATAACCGGAATCGGCTCTCCGTCGAGAGCCGGCCGAGCGTTCGGATCGCCGCCCGGCACGACAATCAGAAGCCCCTTGAGCGCCGGCGGGCGGGTGGCCTGTGTCAGGCGGTCCCGTAGGTCGTCCACTACGTCCATCCGATCGTAACGGGCGAGAAGGCCGACGTTGTGGGCCACAAGTAAGCCCGAGTGGTCCAGGATCTCTTCCTTCACTGAAGGCAGAGCTTGGTCCACGACCTGCCCAAGGATCGTCCAGCCCCGTGTCCCTTCTTCGTTGTCGGCCTGGAGCAGGCGATGCCACTTCGCATTCTTCCTTTCTGCGATGGACCGCATGCCGCGGAGCAGCATCTCGTCGAGATCCCGGACCGGAGCGTCTAGCCTGGTGGAGAGGATGCGGATTGCGTCTCGCAGGTGGCGGCGATCGACGGTCAGTGCAAGGAAGCCACCCGACTTCTCGAACGCGGCCAGACGGTCTTCCATTGCCGCGTGGGCGGCTCGGCGTTCGTCGGGTGAGGCGAACGAGGTCGAGCCGAGGCTCGTGAAGCGTGTCGTCTGCAACACGCCTCCTCGATCGGGCACGATGTAGCCCGATCGTGTGGTCCCGTCGGGCCTCGTGAACGTGCCCCAAGCGAGGCCGATGGACTCCATCAGCGTGTCCAGCTCGGGACGAGCAGGAAGGTCTGCGGCCTCCGGGAACCTCGCCTTCACGCGACCGCGCACTTCCTCGGTGTCCAGCCCGCGGCGGTCAAGAAGAGTCGCACGGCACTCGACGAGGGTGCGGGCGGGCTCCATCCCGATGGGGTACAGCTCCAGACGGCTGGAAACGGCGGCCGTCTTGGACGCAGACGCGGCCAGACGGATGCGTCGAGCGTCGTCGATAGGGGGCAGGTTGTCGGGACGGGCCACGGCACTCAAGGTCCGCTTCGCCTCATCGGACGGAGCCACGTTCGCTCGCGCCGCCAGCTCGTCGGCGACCTCGCCGAGGGATGCCGCGTAGTCCAGGAGCTGGTCCGGCTGCCACGAGTAGGTGTGCTCGTCCACTGTGTGCTCCCCGTCGAGAAGTACGAGGAACGCCGTGCCGAGACGTCGAGCCACGAACCTCGGGTGCTCCAGCGTCGCTTCCGCCTCCAGTGCCGCACGGACCACAGCACGGGCACGCTGGCTCCGCTCCGGCTCCTGGGCCAAGCTACCCCGCGAGGAGAGGAGCACTACGCCCAGCTCGTCCCCACCGACTACGCCACCACGGGCGAGCACACCCTCGAAGAGCTCCTGCCGGACGGCGGTGAGGTGCGGCTGCCGCTTCCAGCGCCCTCGGGCAGTGCTCAGCACGGACCCCATCGCTTCGCGAGTGAGGCCGGACGTGGCGATGGCGTCCTTCAGTGTGGGCCATCGGAGGCCTTCTTCGTTGTCCAACCCCAGGAGCGCCGCCAGAGCGATGCGATCGGGCTCGTCGGCCTGCGTGCTGGGCACGAGCTTCGCGGCGAGCTGATCTACGGACGCGCCCCCCAGCCCCTCCTCCAGAGCCCCCTCGGAGAAGCGCTCCCGGAGCCGCTGGGCCAGCTCGTTGATGCGACGCCGAGTCGCCGCGCCGATCCCGCTCAGACGGACCAACTCGGCAGCGGGGTACCGGGCGAGGTCGCCCACGGTGACCACATCGATGCGATCGAGGGCGTTGCGCACCTTCGGAGGCAGGCCGAGCTCGACGATGCTACTCGTCTCTGTCAGGGTATCGAGCTCGACCTCTTCCACTGCGAAGCTCCGCTCGGCCTCTTTCTCCCCGGAGGCTTCGCGGAAAATCCGGGCCCACGCTTCGCGCATCTGTCCGGCGGTGTCGAATCGCTCTGCGGGGTCACGCTGGAGCGCTCGCTGGAAGAAGTCGCTGAGGGGACCTCGTACCGCTGGATCGAAGAGATCCTCCTGGATCTCAGGAAGCCGATGCTCCGTCAGACGCGGATCCGTGGAACCGTCACCCCACTGAGGTCTCGTTCCGGTGGCCATCTCGTAGAGTGTCACCGCTGCGGCGTACCGCTCCGCCTGCTCGTCCCATCGGGCCGTCGGCCGCTCCTCCAGGAACGGATCCAGGTAGCCGTTGGTGCCCACCCGGAAGTTCTGCTTGTCGGCCTTCGCCAACGAGAAGTCGAAGAGGACCAGCCTTCGTTGCTGGTCTTTGCCGCGCTCGGCGATTCCAAGGTTGTCCGGCTTGATGTCCCGGTGTGCGACGCCCTCCCGGTCTAGATAGACCAAGGCATCGAGGAGATCCCCACCGAAGCGCTCCAGGAGGTCCAGGCTCAGGGAGCCTTCCTTACGGAGCGACTCGCCGAGGGTGCCGACGGCTGCCTCGAGGCGGAGGACCGTGCATCCTCCGATCTCCTCCACCCCATAGGGCGCGATGATCGTCCGGTCGCGGAGCTTCTCGAGGACTTGGGCCTCGTCGCGGATCCTCGCAGCGTTCTCGTCGTCGCGTGCCACCTTCAGGATCTCTTCGCGATCCGGCGTCTTCGCCAGGAACACGATGGAGGTGCTCCCTTTGCCCACCCGACGAACGATCTCCCAGGTCGTGTCCTCCCCCTGGAACTGGTCTCCGCGGCTGGCCTCCCTGATATCCTTCTCGTCCGGCTTGGTGATCTGGTCGAGAGCGAAGTCGATGAAGTCCAGGAACTCGCCCACCGACACGAAGCGCGCCGTCGCGTCGCCGCGAGTAGCCGTGCGGATGACTTCATCCAGCCAACTGTCCGGCGCGTCGATGGCCGCAGCCAGGGACAGTCCCCCTTGGTCCCGCAGGGTTTCGTACAGCGCCGAGGTGTCCGCGGCTGGCGGTTCACCCGTCAGAATCCGGAAACCGATGGCACCCAGCGACCAGATGTCGGCCGGCACCGGGGCCGGCTTCGGAACGCGCAGGGTCTCCGGGGCCAGGTAGACGTACGACTCTGCCGAGACGCGCTCCGCGATGTGCTCCGTGCCCGACAGGGTGGTGGCACTCGCCAGAGAACGGGTCGCCGTGTGCCAATCGCGCACCCTGAGCTGACGCTCTCCCCCCTCTTCCGACACCCACACGCTCAGAGGCGAGAGGCTCCGGTGGTGGAGGCCGTGCTTGTGAGCGGATTGAATGACCTCGCCCAGCTCGCGGAGGAGGTAGATGCGATCGAGCTGCGAGAGATCGCCGTCATGGTCGTCGAGCCAGTGGTCCAGCCGTTCCGCGTCCGGATCGCGCTCGAACACCAGGGCGGGCCCTAATGGGTTTCGCAGGAGTTCCAGCGGGCGGTCGATCCCCGGTACCCGGATGCCTTCCAGGAGCTTGAACTCGCGCTCCGCAGCGCGTCGTAGGGCTTCACGCTCCTCTTCGTCCAGCACCTCTCCAGTGAGGTAGATGCGAATGCGCCGCGGAGCTTCCGTCACTGGATGCTCGGAGGCGAAGTCCTGCCAGCCCTCCCCCTCGCTCAGGAGCTCACCCAGCACGTATTCGCCCACCCGGCGGTGCGTCGTGGACTCCCGGATCCCCGCCTGGTCCATAGCTTGCGCGATGGCCCTCGACATCGGCCGATCGATCTGCCGGCCGCGATGTGGGTCGATCTTGGAGAAGAGTCGAATCAGGCCGGGGAGGTCGTTGGGCTGAGGCTTTTCCGTCGCGGCTTGGTCCGGACCGTAGACGTCGACCCTCCCGGAGTCATCGAGCCCCACCACGAGCTCGGACTCGGACAGAAACACGATGGACTTCAAGTAGAAGCTCTCGCCCCGCATGCGCGGCGCCTTGAACACCGACTGACGCATGAGAAGCGACTTGAGCTTCTTCGCCTTCCTCTCCGCTAGGCGGATCGGGTTGTCGAAGGTCCGTCGGCTCCCGTCGGGCCGCTTCCACGTCCACGTTCCCGCATCCCCATCGATCCGTCCTCCGGGATACGACTTGATCTCCACCAGGTAGACGCCCGTCGGAGACACCACGAGGAGATCGACCTCATTCCGGGTCCCGTCGTGGCCCTGGAAGGTGAAGTTGGCCCAGGCGCGAAAGGGCTCCCGGTCAGGGAAGGCCTGTCGGATCCAGTGCAGAGCGGCACGCTCGTGGTCGTGCTCGGTCTTGGTGACCTCGGTCCAGAGTTTGGTGGGCGAGGTCATGCGCCATCCACCGAAGGCGGGGCAACGGGGGACATCATGAGGCCAGGAAGATCAGCGTATTGTGCACTTAGTTCGCGCTCGAGCTGCGTGCCCTTAGCGTGCAGGTACAGGTGGGACAGCACTACCGCCGCGGCGACCCATATCATCAGCCGGGGATTGGCCAAAAAGAACTCGGCCCGCGAGACGTGACGGCCTGCGACTTCGATCGTGTCAGACTCCACGTCGATTTCAAACGACTCGTAGAAGTGCTCGCGCTTCTTTAGGTCCAGGTCAGCCACGTACGCTTGGAATGTGAAGTCGGTGTTGGTGACATCGTGAACGAGCTTGTTCCGGAGTTCAGAGAGCGAACGGAGAAACCGGCGTTCGCGCTTCGAAAACAGTCCTAGTGCCTTTCCGATCGCGACCTTCCCGGCCTTGGCATTGCTTAGCTCCATGTACGAGAACACGTCGACCAGCCCAAGGTGACCTAGTTCCTTCGCAAGGCACTGGGCCAAAGCGGCTTCGAATAGGGCATGAAGCTTGATGACAAATGACCAATCGTCCCCTTCCCGGAGCAGATCGGTCAAGAACCCAGCCCTTATGCCGACATCACGCTCGAGGCTTTGGATCGGCTCTCTCGTCCAGTCGTCCCGATCAGACATTAGGAATCAAAGCCTCCATTCTTCGGAGGGCGCCCGCCGTTGACCGAGAAGCTCGGTGCCTCAAAGATGCCCAATATCACTTCTGAACCCGCCAAGCCACTCGCTGTTCGGGCGGCTGAGCAACCGCGCGTGACGGTACGCCCAGTCCGGGTAAAGCACCGTTGCCGCCCTATACCAGTCTCCGTGTCTCTGGAGTGTCAGGGCTAGCGTTGGCTTCCCCGCATCTCGCAGATAGAGTGGCAATAGGAGCTGGATACGGCCGCGATGAAATTGCGGGACTGCGACGCGGTAGCTACGCTTTGCGAGTCGAATCGCATGTTTCATCGCGCCCTCGAGCGCGTTCCGAGCAGCCAGCGGAACGACGGGCTCGTTCATCGGGCCCGCCAAGCCCTCCATGGAGTCCGGGACGCCAATCGAACTCGGTGCCGATCGAAGCTCTTCTTCATCGATCTCCTGTTCTTCATCGAGCATGTCGACCGGTACCCCGTTGGAGTCGAGTTGCCCTCCCAGCTCTTGAGGAAACCGCGCGAGATTCTCTCGCACGATATGATCGAGATTCGGTTGCACGTCTAGGGCCGGGTTAAACACCAACTCACCCGGGTCATCCCAGTAGCTAGCCATCGCAGGTAACGTGCGGAACGACGTCAATATCCCGTCACCGCCGCGAGCCCATAGTTTTAGGAACCATCTCTTGTTGCTCGCAGAGACCGGCTGCCGTTCGTCGAAGTGCTCGGACCTGGTGAACACGCCGTAGATCCCCTCTTGGCCGGGGGTCAAGAGTCCCGTGTTGAAGCACGAGAGTTCTTCAGTCTCTGCTACACGGCCTTGGTCGGAGATCCGCAGGAAAGTGTAGCGCAGGTAGCTATCGAGAACGGGCAGCGCCGCCTTTGAGGGCACGGAACGGAACACCCAGCGCTCCGGCTCGGCCATCTCGGCTAGCGTGTTCAGTCGCTCGCTCCAATTGGCCACCACAGCGTAGTCGAAGATTCGCATCTACCCTCCTGTCACGGAGCCGCGAAGGTCACCAACAGCAGAGCCGGGTCCTACCGCGGCAATGGCGAGTATGGTCATCCTAAACGGGTTCCCCCCGCCATCTCACCGAACCGACAAATCCCATTCGCCAACCGCATCTGCGGTACCGACCGGCAGTCGGGGGTTAGTAGCCCGGGCGAACCCACCAGCACGACCACGCACCGCGCTCGCGAGGTCGCCACGTTCAGCCGATTCGGACTGAACAGGAAGTCCATCCCCCGGGGTGCATCGGATATGCTGGATGCGGTCATCGAGACGATCACCATGGCCGCTTGCTGGCCCTGGAACTTGTCGACCGTCCCGACGCGGGCGTCTTCGGGCAGCGCCTCACGGAGCAGTGTCACCTGCGCGTTGTAGGGCGCCACGATGAGAATCTGTTCGAGATCGAGCGGCTGCTCTTCGCCTTCTGCGTCGATCCAGGTCGATCCACGGTCGAGAAGGGTCTCGACGAGGGAGCGCACGGCCTCTACCTCCTCGATCGACTCGCTACCGTTCCCCTGGTGCTCGATCGGGACGAAGCACAGGCCCGCCCCGTCGAAGGGTCCGGGCCCGCACACTCGCTGCCGGGCGAGTTCGAGGCGTGAAGACAGCCGGCCCTCGTAGTAAAGCTCCGACGTGAATGCGCAGATGTCGGGATGAAGGCGCCAGGTCTGTTCTAGAAAGAGGCCCCGTTCCGGGCGGAGCGTCGTCTCGCCCACGAGGTGGTCGAGCACCGACACCCCCGTGCCCGGAGGATGCACCCCCTGCAGCGGCTGATCGAGTTGCTGCGGATCACCCAGCAGCACGACGCTGTCGGCCGCGCGCGAGGTAGCGAGAACGTTGGCCAGCGAGATCTGTCCGGCCTCGTCGACGAATAGGACGTCGACCGTCCCTGCCATCTCCTCTCTCGCCCACAGCCATGGAGTGCCAGCGGCTATGTTCGCTTCGCCTTCGGCCAGCGCCTCGGGCACCGCCTCGTTCTTGCCGGTAATCTCGAACCGGTCGTCCGCACAGCCGCTCTTGGCTGACCCCTTCTGAATGCCCCGTACCTCGACGCCTTCCTCCGTCGCCGCGCGACAGACCTCGTCGAGCAGATTGGTGATCACCTTGTGGCCCGTCGCGGTCACGCCGACGCGCTTTCCCGCGGCCAGGAGGGCGGTGATCATGCGGGCACCGACGTAGGTCTTACCGCTCCCGGGTGGTCCCTGGATGGGGAGGACGGTTGAGCCGAGCGCGAGCGCCAAGCGCCGTGCCGCCTCCAGGTTCGTCTCGCCGGTACCTCTCAGCGACGCCCCTGTCGTCTGGCCGGCCCTCGGCGGCTGCCGCAACAACAGCTCCCACACGGCCGCGTCGGCAGACTCGACGGCGCCTGCCACCACGTCGTCGGCCAGCCGAAGCAGGCTGTCATCGAGTGGGCGGTCGGGAATCTTGTCGAGCGGGATGAGGGCTTTGGGATGCTCGCGCTGGGCGAGCGTCGGGCCGCGCTTGAGCTCCACCCAACCCGCCTCAGGATCGATCGCCACGATCTCGCCGGCCGATCCTTTGTGCTCAGTGTCGTGCGGGTTATCCCCCCTATGAAGCGCCGTGTCCTGCGGCGGGAAGCGATACCGGTACACTTCGGAGCGAGCGATCTGCCTTGTGATCTTGTCGAACTCGAGTCCCCCGATCGGCTTCGCATCGGCGATCAGCTCGTCGGAGTCCAGATCGCGCATTCGGAAGTACTCCCACCACATCGACCGCTTCTCGCGTCGATGAAACGAGAGGAGCTGCGCGAGGATCCAGCGCCCCTTCTGCTCGTCAGTCCTCTGCCCGGGATCGGCCGGCACATCGTCCGTGAGCGCATCGACGAGCGCCCGCACCCGTTCCCCGACCTCCTCAGCCTTCTCATTGGGCTCGTGCGTAGGTGGCTCGGGTCGAGGGAGGTCGCCTTCGAGCTCGCCGCGGTCGCGCAGCGACTCTTGGAGCTCGGCGCGTCTCTCCTCCAGCCAATCCCGCAGCCTCAGCGTGGAGACACAGTCATCCTCGTTGTAGCCCGCGATCTGTTCCAGCAGTTCGTCGGCACCAGTCCCTCCGCCGAGCTGGAGCCACGCCTCGAAGTTCGCCAGCGCCGACGAGGCTTCCCGAAGCTCCACGCCCCGATCGAATCCGTACAACGGCTCCAGCTTCTTGATGGAGTAGCTCTCCACCGAGGCCCGAATCCCCTGGCGAACGACACGATAGAGGTCGACCAGCACTTCGCCGCGTAGGAGCTGGTCGACCTCCTCCTCCCGCGTGGCGTACTTCGCCGCGAGTCGCTTGAGCGCCGTCTTTTCGTAGGCTGCGTAGTGGTAGATGTGCAGATCGGGCCACCGTTCGAGTCGCTCCATGACCATGTCGATGAACGCCTCGAACTGCTGCCGCTCGGTGTCGGGGTCCAGAGCCCAGAGCCCGGTGAACGCAGCGTCGACGTCGACGTACCCGAGCAGGTACTCCAGCCCGTCGCCGAATGCGTGCGGGTCGCCCTCGATGTCGAAGAAGAGGTCGCCGACCGAAGGCTCCGGCAGCGCCAGCAGCCCGCTCTTGGGCTCTGCGTGCGGGAGGATCTCGTACTTGTGCCGATCCTCCTCACGGCCCTCCAGCTGGATCCGCGCCTGCTCCCGCATCTTGGTGAATGCCGGATCGCTCACCGACTCCAGTCGAGTGGCCGGCGGAAGAGGTAGGCGGGCCAGCCCAGCCAACGTCGACACGTCCCTCGCCTCCAGGGCGCCGCGCTGCTTTCGGGAGATGCCCGCGACGAGGGAGAGGTAGTCATCGTCTCGCCACTGCTGCCGGCACACCGGCGACCACTTGCAGATGACGCAGTGCTCACACGGCTCGGGGTAGGTGCCCGGCGCCGCCCCCACCGAGTCCAGGAAGCGTCGTTTCACCGAGCGGTAGTAGGCAGCGAAGTCGGCCACCCGGAACTCCTCGAAGCCATCCTCACCATCTGCACCCTGGCTGGCCGAGCCCAGGGCGAGGTGCATTCGCTCGGGAGCGATCCCTTGGACGGTCTCGAGGAGGTCGGAGTAGAAGCAGATCTGCAGCACCGCCCCGACCTTCGCCGAGCGGGCGAGCTTGGCATCCACGACCTCGTACGACCAATCACCGAGGTCGCTCGGCCGATCCACCTTGATCAGGAAGTCGGGCAGGCCCAGCCACTGGCCGTCGAAGAGGCACGCCTGATGGATGACGGCCTTGCCGGCGCGCATCTGCTCGAGGGTCTCGGCGGCGTACCGGTCCCAGCGGCCGTCTCGGCCCTGCTCCCAATCCACCTCGAGACAGGCGATGTCGAGGCCTTGGTCGCGGAAACGCGCGAGGATCTCGGCCTCGTGCTGTTCGCCTCGCTTCTGGAGAACTTCGCGGCCGGGGTCGGGATACTTCGGCGGCTTGGGACCACCGTGGACTGCGCGGAGGTCGAGCGTCGCGAGGTGGTTGCAGGCGAGGAAGCCACTCAGGTCGGTGGCGCTCGCGACGAGCTGGTCGCCGGTTACCTGCATGGGTGTGCCCAAGGCCACGCCGCGAGACACGCGACGAGGTCCAGCCAACGCTTGGGTGCGATCGGCTTAGGTGATGGCATTCAGGTGGGAGGGTCGATGTCCGCTGGGGGGGCAGCGACGAAATGAATGCAAGGTGAGACGGTTTCGCGAAAGGGGGTGGCCGCCATCGAAACGATCATCCAGCTGAACTCGGACGCTTTTCATCCGCCACCCCCGGGTCCAGCACGAGCCGCGCCATGAGCCCACAGTCCACACACACCACAGCATCCGTGTCGGGCACCTGATCCCACGCGTGCTGATGGGCACTCGGCCTCGAGGCACAACTCAACAACTCGGGGTGAACGGCGCATTCGCTGCACTCGCAATCCGGGGGGCACGCGGAGTCCATAGGGCATCTCCCTTCTGCTTCTCGAGATCACGCCGAGCCTTCCTCGGCGGGTCGGTCCTGACCGACCAGCGGGCTCGAAGGTGCCCGCCCCCTGTGACACTCCCCCCCTCGTACGGCTCGGAATGCGTCTTCACCGGAGCACCCTTTCGACGGTCTCCCGCACCAGAACCCTGACCCCCTCTGGCCCCACGACCTCGGCCTCCGGCGCGTACTGCAAAACGTGCCCCACGGCCCAGTTCGGGTCGGCCACGGTGTGGCCCACTAGCACGCCCCCGCTCTCGGCGTCTTCGACCTCGAGCGTCTCGAGTCGCGCCCGCTCACGGATCCAGCGAGCGATGCGAGCGGAGTAGCGCACCCGGACCTCCTCTCCCCCCGAGCCATCGAACACACGCCCGTCCCGGACGTAGTCGTCGACGCGGAAGTCGTCGGGCACGGTGAAGGCGCCGTCGGCCACGTCGGCAGCGAGGACCCGGTCCATCCGGAAGACGCGAACTCCCTCCTGGAGGGTGCAATAGGCGACGGAATACCACGCACCCTCGGCATAAACCACGGCATACGGGTGCACCACCCGCACCGATCCGTCTTCGGCCCTGGCCTTCACGTACCAGAGCGCGCAGGGCCGCCGCTCCCGGGCCGCGTGCATGAGCGTTTCGCGTATGGTGTCGGGATCGGAGTCGCGCTCCGGGGTGCCGAGTGTCGCGTCGCTACCGGCTCCGGTCCTTCCCAGGTGCGCCTCGGCTCGGGCCAGCAACGCCTCGCGATCTACCGCCCGGCGGACCCGCGCCGCCGCCGCACCGCCGCGGAGCGCCATGGCCAGGCACAGCGTCTCGTCCCTGGACAGACGCACGGGCCGATCGAAGCCGGTAGCGTGTACCACCCGGACCCGGTCGGGTTCGAGCAGGATCCGTATGTCGTCGGGCCAGCCACCGGGCCGGTAGTACACCCTCGATGTGAGCTCCTCGAGGTCCTCTGCGATGCGCTGTTCGGTGGTCTCCAGTGCCTCGGCCAACTCGCTGAGTGCGGCGCCCTCCTTCCGCATGGCCGCGGGAAGGACATAGAGCAAGCGCTCCAGGCGAGCGTCGGCGGTGGTGCTTCCTGTCATGCACCCTCCTCAGGGGTGTGCAATGCCGCGACGCGCTGAGCCAACGCCCGGAAGCCGTCACGAAGCTCGTCCGGGGCTTCCACCCGAGCGTCGCCCGCCAGGCTGAGCACCCACCGGAGGAACGGATCGCTGCGGTGAACGGTGAAACGGCGAAGCTGCGATCCGTCCTCGGCCTCCTCGACGAGCTCGCCGTGATCGTTGCGATCCGCCCACAGGGACCGGGGGAACGCGAAGCGCACCGTGGCCTCCAGCGGGGGCTCGTCTCCACTGCCGAGCTCCCACGCGCTGCGGCCCGCGTACTCCTCCAAGGAGAAGTCGGCAGGGACCGTGTAGTCGGCCGTGCCCGGCGCCTTCGAGTTCACCTCGACCTCTCGGATCCGGCCCACCCGGAACATGCGGATGCCATCGCGGTCCAGGTCGTGGGCCACCAGGTACCAGCGTCCGTGCTGGAAAAGGAGCCCGTATCCGCAGGCACGACGCTCCTCTACGGCATCGCGTGACATGACGTGGTAGACGAAGGACACGTCCTTCCGTCGTCGCACGGCGTCAGTGAGGGTCTGGAGGACATCGCGGGCCTGCGCCGTCTCGGGGTCCTCGGCGTAGACGACGGGGGTTTCGCCGAAGGCGTCCGGATCGAGGTCGAAGGCCAGCTTCCGGAAGGCCCCGCGCGCCGCCCGGGCGAGAGGGAACGACGGGAGTGAGGCCAGCTCCCGGAGGCCGTCCAGGGCAGCGGCGGCTTCGGACTCGGTGAGCTCGAACACATCGCCCGTGGCCGAGGCGGAAGACGCGCCGCGGTGTGCAGGAGCCGATGCCCCGCCCTCGCCTCCATCCTCGGCCTGACGGAGCAGCCGCAGGTAGGGAAGCCGGAAATCGCGCTTGGCGATCCGGTAGCCCGACGCCTCCTCTCGCCCGTAGCCGATGGTGTACTGGACGGTCTCGATGGGGATGCCGAGCTCGCGCAGTTCATCCTTGTCGCGCTCGAACGTGCGGCGTACCCGCGCCTTCTCCTTCTTCGATCCGTCGAGGCCCGCCGTGTAGGCGGGGACGTTCTTCCACAGCTCCTCGGTAGAAATCGGCAGCCTACGCGCCGCGAGGTACGCGACGACGTCCAGCCATCGTTGGAGCTTGGAGGGTGAGTCCGACACGGGAATGCGATGTGTTCAGGGCCAGGGGAGGGCTGGCGGGATGATATGTGCAAGGTGTGACGCAATCGCGAAAGGGGTTCGTGGGCCGGACGGGGGGAGCCCAAGCCCCGGGTTGTCACACCCCCCGGCGAGGTTGTGCGCGCGACTATCGGCCGGAGTGCGATGCACGCCTCCGGCCCCATGACCCTCCCTCCCGAGGAGTCCAGGCATGAGTACTTCACCCTTCTCGTCGTCGCGCTGCTCACCCTCTCGAGCAGACGATGACGGTTTCTCTACGCCGTCGTGATCGTCCGATCAGGCCGGCACCGGGTCACAGACGGACTGTGCGAGGCCTACGGAGATGCGGTGGTGGTGGCGTTGAAACGCGCGACCGTGAGGGTCTACGGGGGAGCCCGCGTGATCGCCCAGGACGACGCGACGGTCTACGCCTTCGATGTCTCCGTCGTCGACGCGTCGGATCGGGCGATGATCCACGCGTTCGATTCCACGACGGTCAGGGCGTCAGGCAATGCAACCGTTCTCGCACGCGGTGTGGCTCTGATCCATAGCGAGTTCGGTGACCCGGAGGTCACGGTCTCGGATTCGGCCGTGTGGGTGGACCGGCGTGGTGCGTTGAATGTCCACGTCGCACGGTCCAACGAGGAAGCATGAAACGAGTCACAGCCACCGGCCCGGGGCCTGACCGCGGCGCCTCTTTGGAGGTATCGCCCCACCAGTCAGACCACGGGGCTGTCACACCCCCGGGCGAGGTTGTGCAGGCGAATCGGCAGGTGCCGCGTGGCGGCGCCGGCCACAGACCCTCCCTCCCGAGGAGCACTGCCATGAAGCGCTTGTTCACCCTCATCGTCGCGATCGCCGCCCTCGCCGCTTGTGAAGGCCCCATGGGCCCTGAAGGCCCCCGTGGACCTGCAGGACCCCAGGGCCCCACCGGCCCACAAGGACCCGCCGGCCCCGGCGCCAACTTCTGGTACGGTCAGGGCTTCGCCGACGTCGACGGCCTCTACGCCGTCCGATTCGAGAACCAGTCCATGACCGGTACCGTGGCCCAATGCTGGACGAGAGAGACCAGCGGCGACGTGTGGGTCCAGCTCGCGTCGGCCGAAGACCCCGTCGCCCCCGATGGCGTGATCGGGTGCGTGAAGACTCAAGACGGATCTGACGTCGTCGTTGGAGCCGTCACGTATGCGTTGTGGGAAGTGCTCATCATCGCAGTCGCCAGCAACTGAGGAGATCGCATGACCGACGAGACGCTGCCCCCCCTCAGCCCCCGCCTCGACCAGGAGCTGGACCGCGTCGTGGCTGAACTCATGCGAGGAACGTCGGCGGAAAAGGGTGCCTATGGAGAGGGTGCTCATGAAGCTTGAGGGCTTCCAGCACGGGATCCGCGTGCGCGGCTTGATTCCCGGCGAGACGGTGAGCGTCGTGTGCGTCACGCGGAAGGGCAGCGACCGGCTGACCGCAGTGGTACGGACGGACTCGGGAGATCGGCACACGGTCTCGGTGGGGCGGTCCCACGAGCGAACCCTCGCCTGGGGGGACCCGCCCCGTTTCAGCCACCGCGGCGCCCATCACCTTCGAGAAGACCCGGGCCCCATGGATCCCCTCCCCTACGACGACCACTTCACCGAGACCGAGATGCGACGACTCCGGCTCGGTGTCGTGCCGGACGACATGGGGGAGAAGTGGTTCATCTACTGCGAAGGCGACACGCTGAACTTCCATCGCAGCTGGACGGGCTACTGCATCTACATCGTGCGGGTCGCGGCGGACGGGCCGGCATGGACCGTCCGGGAAGCATGGGTGACCGCCGACCCCCGACTCTACGGCCGATCGACGGACGGCTACGAGTGCGCGATCTTACGCGTGCTCATCCGAAGTCTGATGCTCGAACAGCTCGTTCCCTTTCCCGAGCACCCCGACGACGGAGGCACCGTGCCCGACCTGATCATGCAGCACCGTATCGTCGGCACGGCCCTCACCGACCGCGCACTGGGTGTCCAGCGCTGGCGCGAAGATCCAGAGTCGTAGCCGCGGCTTCGCCGGCCTGCCCCTGGCAAGCAGTCGGCCCTTTCACACCCTCCAAGGAGCACCTGCTACCCATGTGGATCTTCCTCAACGACGCCTTCCTCAGCGTCGTCGCCCACGACCAGCGGCCCGACCATCTCCACGTTCGCGGACGGCTACCAGGCGACATCGAGCGGACCTTCCCGGGCGTGCCGGTGACGGAAACGCCCACCGCCGACTACCGCTTCCGTGCCGACATCCCTCGGGCGACGGTGGCCCGCGTCCTCGCCGACAGGATCGAGGGCATCGACTACCCGAACTACAAGAACCCATCGCCTACTCG
The DNA here is from genome assembly GCA_036784835.1 of Phaeophila floridearum. NCBI lineage: Eukaryota > Viridiplantae > Chlorophyta > Ulvophyceae > Ulvales > Phaeophilaceae > Phaeophila > Phaeophila floridearum. The sequence goes on from JAYMFU010046569.1 coordinate 66,709, forward strand.
GACCCGGTGCGACGGAAGACCAGCGGTGCGGTGTGGCAGGTGATGTGGGACGCGCAGCGGCGTAGCACGTCCGCGGGCTCCAGCCGCTCGCCGGAACTCGCCTGACCATCACCCACAAAGCCAAAGCGGCGGGCCCCTCTCGGGACCCGCCGCTGCTCACATCAGGGCTCAGGCGAAGCTGCGCTACCCGCCCACGACCCTCCGGATCGTCAGTTCGGCCAGTTCCAGCGACACCGGGTCCTCACCCGTCACGAAGCCCCATCCCCAGACGCGGACCCCGTCCCCGTCCTCGAGGGCCTGGGCCGCACCCTCCAGCGTCATCGGGCTCGCGTCGTCCGCGGCGGCGATCTCCGTGTCGTCGGTGACGGTAAGATGCCACCCGTTCGCCAGCTCGATAAGGCCGGTGGCGACGTCGATCTCCACCACATCCTCCTCGAAGTCCTCGATGACCGCCTTGAGCACCACGTGGTCGGCCTCGATGACCAGCGGGTCTTCGGACTCGACGGTTCCATGGCCCCAGGCTCGCACGATCCGCCCACGCTCGAGGGCATCGGCGACACCCTCCACGTCGTGGGGGCTGTGGTCGTCGTGGGCGACGACCTCCGTGCCGTCGACGATCCGCACGAGGGTGCCATCGACGAGGGTCAGCTTCCCGTCGGACGGTGAAGCGGTGGAGACATCTCCTTCGAACTCCTCGACGAGCGGCTCTTCGTCGGCCTGCCGCTTGAACGCGACCTCCAGCCCGATGAGCACGAGGGGCTCCTCGGTCTCCACGGCGCCCGTGCCCCAGGCGACGACGTCGTCACCGGCGGCCAGGGCTTCGGAGACGCCGGCCAGGGTCGTGATCAGCTCGTCCCGGTTCTTGATGTGGGTGCGATCGACGATCTGGATGACGGTGCCATCGGCCAGCGTGACGATCCCGTCGCTCACGCTGACGGAGCTCACGTGACCCTCGAAGTCCTCGATGTGATCGAAGTCGTGGTCGTGGGACTCGATCTCGGTGGTTCCGTCGCTCACCCGAAGCTGGATACGCAGCCCCAGAATGGTGAGCCAGCCGTCGGGATCGCCTTCCTGAGGATCGCTCACCAGCTCGAGGTTGTCGGCGTCGACCTCGACGCGAAGGTTCGCGGCCCCGTCGCCGGTGACGGCGATGGCCTCGGCCAGGAACGACCCGTCTTCGGGCTCCTGGGGCGCCGCGGGCGCCAGTCGCTCGGCCACGATGGGCGGCTCGTGTCCGGCCGCGATGTCCGCACGGACCTCGGCCAGGAATCCGTCGGCGTCGATCTCGTCGTTGCCGAACCAGAAGCGCGTGTCCTCGTCGAAGCTCACCTCAAGCTCACCGAGGAGGAGCGTGATGCTCCCACCCTGGGCGTCGCCGGAGACGGAGACGGCCTTGCTCTGGACGCGCTCCTCTTCGGAGGCGCCGGACGGGCGTACGGCCAACTCGCGGGCCGTGAGCCCGCCGGGCAGGAGGGCGACCTCGACCTGGGAGGGCCCGGAGACGATGGACGCCTCGAACGCCTCGACATCGAGGGACTGAACGAACAGGTCGACGACCTCATCGAGGTTCTCGACGTCCGTGATGCCACACGCCGCCGCGAACGTCGCGAGGGCGAGGGCCGAAGTTCTGACAAGATGTTTCATCGTACTGGTTCTCCTTTTCACAGTCGCGCAGAGTCAGGCGGGGGGCGCGACGTGAGGGGGGCCCGGCGCAAGGGGCGTGCCAGGGCGCGGAGAGGGCGGAAAGCCCGGGAATTCAAGGGTCGCGGCCGGGTGGCGGCGGTTTGCAGATCGCCAGGATCGGGGCGGAACGCGGCGGGGCGGCAACGGATGGGAGAGGCCGGTCAGTACCGGGCCCCCGCACCCACCGTGACGCTCCGAAGCAGCAGTTCGGTGTCCTCGGCGCGCCCATAGATCGCCACCCTGAAGCGAGCATCGCGGAGCAGGACCGGCTCGGGAAACGACCCGATGAGGTCGCCGTCCGCCACCGCGGAGAACCGTCCGTCCGAACGCAGTTGAAGCCCCAGGGAGTGAAGCGCTCCGTCGCCGAGGTTCGGTGACAGGAACCCCAGGACCATCTGGCCGTGGACGCGCAGGTTGACGGCCTGAGCGTCGAAGGTGGTGAGTTCGCCCTGGGGGTACATGACGCACAGCTCCACCCCATCTCCGTCCGCCTGCTCCAGGCAGAGCCGAACGCTCTGCCGGTCCACCCGGTCCGTGAGCGGCAGACGGAACTGGATCGTGGCCGTCAGGCCCTGTGCATTCGCGAAGGCGTCGTGGGACCGGATGCCATCCGTCCAGACCGCATCGCCACCGATGGAGGCCACCGGACCCTGGGGGCCGTGGACGATGCTCGGCGGCGGGTGGCCCACGAGGATCCACACGTCCTCGCTGAGTTCGGTGAACTCCTCGGCAAAGAGGAGATCGCTCACGGCCTCACCGGTGACGACGATGGACACGGTGTCGGTGAGCCATCCATCGACCCGGGCCACGACCCGACCGACCCCGGGGCTGTTGCCGAACGCGACACCGCCCCGGACACTCACTACCTCTCCGTCCAACGCCTCCCATTCCAGCAGACCCCTGGCGGGGCGGCCCGACTGGTCCAGGACGGCCGCCTCGAGGGGCGCCTGAGCCCCCCAGGCGATGGAGTCGGGGGCCCGGCCTACGACCTCCGCGGGGACCGTGACGTCCGACCAGCGTACCCGCACCTGGCCCCTGGATCCGGGGGGCGGGCTGAGCTGCATGGCCCGCTCGATGTCCGGCTGCTCGGCGTCGAAGGTCCGGACGACACCGGTCGCGAAGTCGACGGTGACGAAGTGGTCGCCGTGGGGCGTACACGCCAGCGTCGCCTGGCGCTGCAACCCGTCGGGGAGTACGCCCAGCCGCCCACTCTCCCAGTCGAGGAGCCGCCATCGCGGGAGGATCCTCGGCTCCAGCAGGCGCACGAGGGCCCACCTGTCTCCGCAGCTACGGAGCCCCGTCACGTGGCCTTCGGGCAACTCGTGCCTCCCCACCTCCGAGCCGTCCGGTCGGAGTCGCACGACGTAGTCGTTGCCGCTCAGGGTCGGCACGGCGGCGAGGATCTCCCGACCCGTGGAAGACCATACCGCGTACGCCCTCACCTCGGGGGCCAGGAGCTTCGTCCGAGCTCCCGACTCGAGGTCGAGGAGCTCCAGGTCCATCCGGTACTGAGTTGCCAGCGTATCTTCGACACCGACGAGAACCGCGGTTCCATCCGGGGAGATGTCGTACAGGCCGTCGTCGCCTCCGCCATCGAGGAGAACGACGATGGTCCCGTCCGATCTGCGGACGGCGATGTCCGGGCCCCGGTTGGCGGGGCGGATCTCGCCGATGGTGGAGCCGTCTTGACCGGGGAAGTGCGGGTGGAAGCCCGCCCCCTCCGCCAGCGCGGCCGCGGAGTCGCGGACGAGCCAGTCGCCATTGCTCTGCGGCTCGAAGGTCATGAGACCGGCGTCGTTTCGGATGGACAGCGTCACACCCAGGAGGGGATTCAGTTCGGCCTCGGACGAGCCGACCAGGCCTCCGATGACCAACACGAGGACGAGCCCGACGAGAACCGGCACAGCCCGGAGCAGCGGCCGCCGCGGTCCGCTCCGTCCATGGACCACGGCCTGTCGCACCAGATCGTGACTGAACTCCAGGTGGCCTCCGTCGCCCCACCTCACCAGGTCCGCCCTGACGAGCTCGTCCAGCACCTGGGCGAACGAGGCCTTCGGCAGCCGACTCGCGCGCCGGAGGACTTCGACCCGGCGGTCGGCCCCGGCCCAGGCAAGCGTTCCGAGGACCCCCTGGGCCTCTTCGGAAACGGCTGACAGCCGCCTGCGGAGAAGCTCCTCCAAGGCCGGAGGCGCCGCGAGGTCGAAGGCCATGCGATCCGCGTCGAGGATCCATCGATCCCGTACCTGGGCGAAAGCCCCCTCCTGCCGTAGCGACCGCAGAAGCTCGATCAGGTGAAGCGGGTACCCGCTGCTCGCTCCGTGAAGCGCCTCCCCGGCCTCCGCCGCATCCTGCTCCGACGGGAAGGACGCGAGATCGAGGAGCACCTGCGTGACATCGTCCGGGCCCAGCGGGGTCAGGCGGACGATGGTGGCCAGGCCCGCCGTCGCGTCCTCGCGCACCTGATGCATGAACGAGTCCGCGCCCTCCGACCGGCTGGTCTCGAGGAGGAGAATCGGCCGACGAGCTGCGAGGCGCCTGGCCCGGTGGAGGAGGGTCCTCGAATCGGGGTCCGACCAATGGACATCATCCACCACGAGCAGGAGCGGCGACTCGTCGGCAACGGCATCGACGAGGTCGAGGAGGGCATCCCCGACGGCTGCGCGGGAGACGGTTCCGGTCATCGCCGGGCGATCGCCCAGGGAGGGTACGATGGAGCGAAGCACGTCCGCCGACGCGCTGGAGATGCCGGCGGCGCCGGGGAGCGTGACCAGCTGCCGTATCGCGTCGGCCACCCCTCCGAACCGGACGGACCGCTCCGACGTAGTCGCCCGGACCGTGACGACGAGGACGCCGGAGGCGCGGGCGAAGGCGACGAACTCCTGAGCCAGCCGCGTCTTGCCGATCCCGGCGGGTCCGACGACCACCACCCTCTGGGAGCGTCCGCCACGTGCGGTCCGCAGGGCGTCGGAAAGGAGGCCGAACTCTGCGCTGCGGCCCACGAACGGCGGCCGAGCCAACGGATCGACATCGTCGCTGCGGCTCTCCCGCGTGGCCACCTCGAGCTCGGCCTCGACAGCCGCCAGGTCTGCGACCGCCTCCGGCGACACCAGCGAGCGGGCCTCTTCCAGAGCCACGAGCGCGTCGGCCGTTCGTCCGGCGCCGAGGAGCGCTCGAATGTGGAGGGCATGAAGTCCACCCCGATGGGGCCAGTGTTCGAGGGCATACCCGGTCCAACGCAACCGATCCTGCGCCGGCAGCCCGGCGGCGGTGGTTTCGGCCACGCGGATCATCCGCCCCTCCCAGAGGGCGTGCAGTTCCGTCGCCCAGTGGTTCCACCCGGATGCGTCGGGGACCACGAACGATCGGAACGGACCCCCCTCCCAGAGTGCTTTGATGGCATCGACATCCGCCGACTTCAGAGCCTCGTCGAGGAGGTCCAGGTCGGTCCCCACGAGGCCGGCCGGCACCTCCAGGGCGCCACTGGGTCCGTTTCGAACCACGTCGGCGCCGAGCCGGTCGCGGAGCGTCCACACGGCCTGCCTCACCGAGGCCCGGGCACGATCCCGCTCCGCCGAGGGCCACAGCAGCGTGGCCAGGTCGCGTCGGGTGACCGGTGCATTGGAGAGGACGAGCAACGCCAGCGCCGCCAGCGGCTTTCCCGCAGGCAGGCCTACGTCCGCACCCCCGGCCTCGGTAACCCGAGGCCGCCCAAGCGTGTGGAGCCGGAATCGGAGCATCTGACGTCTCGAAGAAGAAAGCGAGCCTTAGATAGGCCGCGCCCTTCGGGTGTCGCAAGCTGCCCTCCGCTTGCCCGCCAGCCGGAGCCGCAGGATGTTGCCTGCAGCCCGAGCATCGCCGCTTCGGACGTTCGCCCGGACCGCCGCTCAGGAGTCCCGTCATGATTCGCTTGGCCCGCCTACCCGCTACGCTCCTCGCAGCCGTCTTCGCCATGGCCTCCTCCGCCTCGAGTCAGGAACTCCAGCCCGTCACGGGGACGGCCCCCAGCGACGGCCAGCGCGTGGTGTTGGTCACCGGCTCCACCGGCGGCTTGGGCCGGGAGGTCGCCCGGCGCCTGGCCGCAGGCGGCGACCACGTCATCGTCCACGGGAGGAGCGCGAACCGGGGTGTGGAGCTGGTCGAGGAGATCGAGGCCAGTGGGCACGGAAGCGCACGGCTGTACCTCGCGGACTTCGGATCCTTCGACGATGTCAGGGACCTGGCCGACGCCATCGGGCGCGACTACGCCCGACTCGACGTCCTCGTGAACAACGCCGGGGTGTGGCTGGAAGGCCCGCGCCAGTTGAGCGAGGACGGCCACGAACTCCACTTCCAGGTCAACTACCTCTCGAGCTTCCTGCTCACCCGGGAGCTTCTACCGCTCCTCCGTCAGAGCGCTCCTTCCCGCATCGTCCACGTCTCGTCCATCGCCCAGCGGCCCATCGACTTCGAGAACGTGATGCTGGAGAGCGACTACTCCGACGGCCGAGCCTACGCTCAGAGCAAGCTCGCCCAGATCCTCTTCAACCTCGACCTGGCCGAGGACCTGGCCGGCAGCGGCGTCACGACGAATGCGCTGCACCCGGCCACCATGATGGACACCGACATGGTCCTGGAGCGTGGCGCCCAAGCCCGTGCCAGCGTCCATGACGGAGCCGACGCGGTAATGCACCTCATCGACGGCGAAGGCCTCGGCTCGGGTGGCTACTTCAACCAGACCGACCCGGCTCGGGCCAACGAGTGGGCGTATGACGACGGCGCCCGGGAGCGACTACGCATGTTGGCGGAGCGACTGACCGGAGCGCGGTGAAGGGGCGAGACCCACGCCGCAGCCCCTAGAGGAGATCGAGGGCGGAGCGCAGGGCTCGGTCCAGGAGGCGGATCTTCGCCGCAGGCAGAGTCCCTACGAAGTCGGTGAGTGCCCGCTTCGGGATACTGATGAGGTTGTCGCACATGATCCACGATGGGTGCTTCAGCCCCTCGTCCGGCCCGACCTCCACCTGTGTCGATAGCCCGTCGCCTCGCGAGAACACGGGCGCGCAAACCACCGTGGCAAAGCGCGAGTCGATGAGAGCCTGGCGACTTGCGATGACGAAGACCCGCTGACGCCTCGGGTCTCCATCCGGCCTTCGGACCCGGTACAACTCACCTCGGCGCATAAAGGCCAGCCGGGGCGAGCGGCTTCAAGGGTCGACGTCGAGCCATGCGTTCTGTATGTCGAGCACGGCGAGCGCCTCGTCATTCATCTCGTCTGCGCTTGCGTCGATGAGCGCCCGGTCCCGCTGCTGCTCGACCTCGAGAGCCTGCTCGCGCAGGTACCGACGCAACACCTTCTCGATGAGGGCGGATCGCGACCCCGTCCCGACCGCCCGATCGAGGGCCTCGAGAAGGTCTTCCGAGAGTGTTATGGAGGTCTTCACTTTCATACCACCATAGTAGTATCCATCTCTGCCCGGTGCTAGAATCGAGGCGCTGGTGGTCCAACTTGGAGCGCCGGACCGGGCGGTAGGATGGCGCTGCGGGTCGCGGGCGATGAGTCGTGTCACGGCGACAGCACGTCCGACGGTGCGTGCGCGAACGGATCGACGACCGTCACACCGCCCAGGTCTTGGCCGTCCTGGAGGTCCTCGGTGAGGAGGTAGGTGCACTCCCCGGCCTGGGCGGCTGCGACGATGAGGGCGTCCCACCAGGACAACCCGTAGCGGTCCTGGATGGCCGAGGCGGTATCGACGACTCGGAGATCGACGGGTACCGGCTTCCATGTCACGAGGGAGGTCACGTCCTCCCGAGCATCGGACGCATCCCGGGGCGGGTCGAGCTTGCGCGTGGCCGCGACGTAGTACTCCTGCAAGACCTGCCAGCTCAGCCGGCCGGCCCGCTCCTCCCACAGGGCGGCCAGCCACTCGAGCGCGCGTTGGTGCTTCGTCTCGTCGGAGCGGTCCCGGGCGTAGACGAGGACGTTGGTATCAACGAAGACCGGAACGGTCATGGAGCTCGTCTCGGGTGGGGAGGGGACGTCCGTCGGACCGGTGCACGCCGGCGGTCTGGGCGAAGAAGCGCTCCATCGCCCGCTCGTACGCCTCGTCGCCCCTCATCCTCTCCTCGAGCATCTCGCCGAGCATGCGCGATACGCTGGTGCCGCGACGAGCCGCCTCGACGCGGGCCCACCGCGCGACCTCCCGATCGAGCGTGACGGTGACGTTCTTCTTGTTTCGAGTCATACACGATATTCGTGTTGCACGGAGTTCGTGTCAACGACTACCCGCCTCCACCGGCCGCGCGACGAAGGACCTCCCGAACCGCATCGCTCCCAGCCAGATCCAACGGCGTATCGCCGTTGTCGGATTCCCATTCCACGCTCGCACCGAGTTCAATGAGGACCTCCACCACGTCGGGGTTCCCCAGGGCCACAGCGAGGTAGAGGATGGTCTCCCCTTGGTTCAGCTCCATATCGGGATCCGCGCCATCGACGATGGCCTGGCGGACCATCTCCACATTCTGGGCGGACACGGCGAGGAGAAGCGGGCTGATGGTCTTCGCGTCCACCTCGCTGAGGTTCTCCCTGTCCTCCGCTCCACTCGCCAGGAGGGCTTCTCTAATCGCCGGAAACAGGGTGTACTGGATCGCGGTGTTGCCCAGGTCGTCGGGGGCGTTGGGGTCGGCTCCCCCCTCGAGTAGAGCCCGCACCACCTCCGGCTGGCCGTTCAGGACCGCCAGGTGAAGGGGCCGTTCTTTGGGTGTGCCGTGTGGACTCGCACCGGCGGCCAGAGCCTGTCGGACCGCCTCGGGGCCGATGACGATTGCCTCCGTCAGGCTGTAGGGGTAGCGGGCCTCCTCGCCGAACTCCAGGTCACCGACCCGATAGGTGAGGAGCGACATCGTGGGCACGTGGGTGTCCCACTTGTCGCGGCGCTCCCACCTGTCCCGATCCAGGCTGATGCCCACCACGGCCATCCGGGCTCCGGAAGGGCTGACCCGAACGATGCCGAGATCGAGGCCGTACCCCAGGGACGGACCATTCACGGGCGAGAAGATGGGGTCCGTGCGCAACCCGGTGCCCAGGCGGATGAGGGTCGCCCCCCGCCCCTTGCCGGCCATGACGAAGGGCCGAACGTACATCTCTCCCTGAAAGAGCTGCTGCTGCATGAGCAGCGTGCTCCGCATGGAGAGCTCTGCTCGGTCCACCTGAGCCTGCAGGCCCTTCGCCACGTTGTACGCGCGGATGGCATCCCGCACGGAGAGGATGGACCGGGCGAAATCGGCGGCGGCGGACAACTGACCCATGCCGATGTCGAGCTGCGTTGCCGCGATCCCGAGCTCGGTAGCCATGCGCACGCTCGAAGAAGCGGCTCCGCGGTCAGATGACGATGCGTCCCGATCGAGGGCATCGTAGCGGCCTCGCGCGGTTTCGTAGTCCCGCTGGGCGGCCGCCAGGAGGGACGAGGCGCCAGAACCGATTCCCAGCCCAGCCGGAGCCTCCAGCGTCTCAGGAAGCCCGCCGCTCTGCATCATCTGCGCGGCAAGGATGACACCGAAGCGCCCCTCGCCGGTATAGCGGCCTGGAGTGCCCGGCGCTTCATGATGAGGGCGATACCAGGCGAGTTCGCCGCTCGGCATGCGGAAGGAGAGGAGCCCGGCCTGCTCGCGGGCCAGGTACAAGATGTCGCCTTCCACGCGCAACACGTCGGGCATGCCCACCAGCTCCGACTGGGTGGGACTCCCCGCCACGACGGCTTCGGGCAGGGCTGTGCGGAAGGCCTCGGCTCCGGAGTCAATGGAGAGGGCGACCAGCGCCGACTCGGTGGGGACCACCGCCAGCCCCGAGTCGACGGCGATCGGGCCGGTAAGGGATCCCCCCAGGTCGGCAGACCAGCGCCGGGCACCCGCCTCGCTGTCGAGCCGAATCACTGTCGCACGGTCATCCGAGCCCACCACGACCAGGACGTCGCCGTCGACGGTCGACACCGTCTGGATCTCGCCATCGGCATCCCACGTCCAAGGCACCGTGCCTGACACAGGATCGACCGATGCGACGGAGTGTGCGTCCCACGACACGAGCTCACGCCCCAGCGCCAGGACCGAGCCCGCGTCCGCCATCAGTGTGGGCACGGCCGCGACCGTACTCACGGTGCCGGCCTCGGCGTCCACGACCGCCACGCCACGACCGACGAGGAGGACCCACTCATCGCTCACCATCGGGGACACGGGCGTGCTCAGGGCCACCAACGACTCGGGCAGGTCGGCCGTCCAGTCGTCACGACCGTCCGACAGGCGGACCGCCCGGAGGCGGGACCTGTCGTCTCGACGGTCCACGACGAGCACGCGCTCCTCGTCGGGAAGGAAGGCCAGCGTGGAGGGGTCCTCCAACGTCAACTCCCACTCCCGATCTCCCGACGCCTCGTCCAGCGCCGTGATGCGCGTCTCTTCACCGTCCGAGGCGCGTAGGAGGAGCCAGGGCTCCCGGGCGAGCAGTTCGTACCCTCCGGTGCCCACGTCGCGTCGCCCCACCCGCCAGAGCTCTCGGCCGGCGCTGAGATCGAAGAGGTGGAGCCGCCCGTGCTTCGGAGCCCCGTGCTTGTCCACCTCGGCGACGCCCACCAGCAGCCGATCGTCATCGAGGAACTCGATGAGGTCCGCCGCCTCCCCATCCAGCGTCGTCTCCCACGCCGTCGCCGGCTGCGAAGGGGCCAGCTGGTCGGCGAGCGCCATGGACTGAGGGTAGGTCTCTTTGCCCAGGGGGTCCGCGACCTGGGCGGCCGCCGAGCCCGACAGGGCGAGTGTCAGGAGGACGGATCCGGCCATCGAGAGGGTGGCTCGCCATGCAGGGCGCGGGCTCCTGCGCGTCGGGCTCGGGATGCAGGACATGGACGTCATCTCCGATGAGGAGTGCGAGGTGGACGGGCTTTCCACCTCGTAAGGCGACACCCGAGTCCGAGAGGGACCACACGCCTCCCGTGGTCCCTTCCTCCCATGGTCCCTCCGTCGACCGAACGACGCCTCTCCCTGTGGAACCCCCTCACTCGGTCGCCCTGAAGGGAGACGAAGTCATGAAGACCCGAGCCGGCTTGACGCCGCCCATCAGCCGAACGCTCCTCGCGCTGCTCGTGACCGCAGCCTGCAATGAGCCAGTGATCCAAGCCGACCCGTCCCCGGCGGCCATCGTGCTGGACCTCGACGAGCTGACGTTCGCGGCGCAGCGAGGCGTGTACGACCCGGAGCTCGCCACGGTGACCGTCACCAACGGTGGAGAACAAGCGCTTACCGGCCTCTCCGCCGCGGTGCACTACGCGGATCCCGATGCCCGTGCCTGGCTGGAGGTGGGATTCGACCGGACGACGGCCCCGGCCCAGTTGAGCGCTCAGGCGCGCGTGGACGCCCTCGACCCGGGGACGCACGAGGCGGAGGTGATCGTGTCCACCGGTGGCACGGGCGCTTTGACCCGAGTGCTCCCCGTGACCTTGACGCTGGAGGCCGCCCCCGGTCCTTGGGTGGCGCTTTCGGAGCACGCGGTGGTTCTCTCGGCCCGGGCGACCGAGGCGCAGGCGGACACTGTCGAGATCGGGGTCGCGAACGAAGGCACGGGAATCCTGGGGGGCTTGTCGCACAGCATCCAATACGCCGAAGGGGAAGAACACCCCTATTGGCTCCGGGGGGCTTGGTCCGATGGGAGCGCACCGGCAAGGAGCGCACCCACAACGCTTGGACTGACGGCCAGGACCGACATCCCTCCCGGGCACTACACGGCGGAACTGGTCATCAAGTCCCACACCGGGCTCAACCGGCCCGTGATCTCCGTCACCTACGACCTCCTCGTGGCCGGCCCGATCATCGAGCCGGAGGTGGACCGCCTGGACTTCATCCTGGTGAGCGACAGCACGCCGGCTAGCCGCGCTGTTCAGGTGATGAGCTCCCGTGGCGACGCACCGGCCGGGCTCGAAGTGAGCGACGTGCTGTACGGGAACAATCAGCCGGACGGGTGGCTGACCGTGTCGGTCCCGACGGAGGGGATGGTACGCTTCGAGGTCGACGCGTCGACGCTTCCCCCCGGTCCCTACATCGCCCAAGCGAGGCTCTCCTCCGACGACACCTACCACGAGGCGGCGGTCGATGTGCGGCTGTCGGTCGATCAGGGCGCCCCGGACTTCCTCCCGGTGGGGCCCCTGGTGACGGCCTCCGCCGTCGTGGTCGGGGATCACCTCGACGTCGACGAGTACCAGGTGCTGAACCAGGGCACAGGGGCCGGTCGGCTCCATGGAGAGTACTACCTGTCTGCCGACACCCGTTTCGACGCCGGCGACATCAGAATCCAGTCGTGCCTGGGGTACGGTTCTGTCGATGCGGGTGCGACACACACACTCCCAGAGAGCGGCCTCCTGATCTACCCCGGGACGCCCGTCGGCATCTACTATCTCGGTTTCGTGGCGAACTGCGACGCTGAGGTGCTGGAGTCCGACACCACCAACAATGTGATCTTCGCCACAACCCCGGTGGTCGTGGTCGAGCCACCCCCAGCCACCCTCACGGCTCGAGCAGAGCCCGCTGAGGGCGGCCGGGTCATCGCGTCGCCCGATGGACCGACCTATCCAGCCTTCACGGAGGTCAGGCTCGAGGCCATCCCGAGTCCCGGGTATCGCTTCGTGAGATTCAGGTCCTCGTCGTACGACTCGGTCAAGGTGGCCACAGCCTTCGGCACCCAGGAGTTCGTCGCCGAGTTCGCGGCCCTCGAGGATCTGGCCGATCTCACCATCGAGGGCGCTCTCGCTGGGGCCGCGTCGGTACCCGCCGGCGAACTCCTCGATGTGTCGGCGGTGTCCGTAGTCAACATCGGAAGCGCTCCGTCACGCTACGCCGAACACCGTTACTACCTCTCCCAGGATCGACACATCACGACCGACGACATCCCCATCGGGTACGGCGGCGGGCACGGTTCTCCCTCCCTCGCGCCCGGCGCAAGCGACGTCATCGACCCGGGGTCTGTTCTCGTCCCCCACTCGGTCACGCCGGGCCGGTACTACCTGGGCATGGTCACGGACTTCACCTATGACGACGAGCCCGAGGAAGGCACGCTGGAGTCCGACGAGTCGAACAATGCCATGGCGTCCGAGTCCACCATCGAGGTCCTCCCTCCGCTCACCCACACGCTGACCACCGGCGTCGACGGGATCGGTGGCATCGTCGAGGTCGATCCGGTCCTCACCGAGTACCCGACCGGCACGTACGTCCTGCTCACGGCGGTGCCGGACCAGGGCTACGAGCTCGTGGAATGGGTCGGTCATCGCCGGAAGGACGAGTCCGTGGGGGTGCAGGTCTTGAGTGACACCACCGTTCTCGCTCGCTTCGGCATCATGACGCCGAGTCTCCAGGCCAGCCTGGAAGACGGAACGGTCGACGTGTCGTGGACGTTCGAGTGGCGTTGCACCGTCCGTGCCCGTGCGGGCTGCCTGGTGCCGCCAGGCGACCACTTCGAGCTGGAGGAGGCGATGGCCCACAGTGGTCCCTACACCGTCATCCTCACCAGCGACGACACGCACGCGACCTCCTACGGCCGACAGCTTCGCCGCCCTCCTGGCACCTACTACTACCGGGTGCGAGCCCTGGGGTCGGACTGGACGAGCCCGTACAGCTGGCCGGTGGCCGTGACGGTCCCGGGGACGGATGGTTAGGCGCGGGGCTCTGCCCATCTACGTCGCTCGACGTATGTGCCGGTCCCGTGGCCCTCCGCAGCTTGATCGCAGTTCATGACCGTCAAGCGGAGGGAAACGTGATGGACATCCTGCGTCGCCTCACGATCGCGGTGCTTCTGGTCGGCGCTTGCTCCGGGCTCACCGATCCGGAGCCACAGACGTACGAGTGCGTGCCGTACACGCCGAACACCTTCGTCGCCGTCAACGGACCGAATCCCATGACTCTGGTGGTGGGCTCGGCGGACGTGCTTTGGATCGAGCACGGTGTCGAGGACGGCTGTTCCTACGAAGCCCTCCCACTGACGAATCTGACGGCGGGGGTCCGGGACTCCTCCGTGGTCAGCGCGAACTTGCGCGGAACCACCGAAGTCCTGGTCGAGCCGCGACAGCCCGGGAAAACATGGCTCGTCCTCGAGTCGGCCGAGTTCTCCGATTCCGTGCGCGTCATGGTGCCCGACACCGCGACAATGGGCAACGCCACGGCGGTGGCGGCATCGCACTCGCTCACCTGCGCCATCGAGGATGGAGGCCAGGTGTTCTGCTGGGGTGGCAACAGCTGGGATTTGATGGGGCGCTTCAACGACCCGACCATCGGCACGTGCTTCGGTACCCCCTGCAGCCCATGGCCCAAAGCGCGAGAGGGATGGCAGGCCGACCGACTGACACTCGGGCGGGGCTCGGCGTGCCTCATCCAAGGCTCCGACTGGGGATGCTGGCAGAACGGTGGCCTCAGGTCCTTCAGGAATCCGTCGCTCGTCACCCTCACCGTCGCCTGGTCGCACACGTGCGGCCTCACCGCAGCAGGAGAGGCGTATTGCTGGGGCGACAACGCCATGGGCCAGGTGGGCGACGATCGGCTCGGCGTCTACGCCGACGTCCCGCAGCGGGTGATCGGGCCTGGTCCCTGGACGTCTCTCTGGGCTGAGGACGGCTCCACCTGCGCGGTTTCGAGCTCGGGTCTCCTGCACTGTTGGGGTCGACTACCCGAAGGCGTGGACGCGCCCAACACCTGCCAGGTCTCGACCGGCGGCAAGAACTCGGCGAGCGTCGACGTCCCGTGCGCGGATGAGCCGTGGCCAGTCCCGATGAGTTCGAGCCCCGCCGTCGGCGCCGACACCCTGATGGCGGAAGTCGCCGGACGATGCGTGCTCACCGGCACGGGCGCGGTGCACTGCACGGAGCAAGTCGCCACACGGTTCGAGCCCGTCGCGCCCTCGGGTTCGTTCACGGCGCTCTATGCGGGTGACTCCCACCACTGCGGCCTCGCGGCGGACGGGAGCGCCCACTGCTGGGGCGACAACCACGACGGCCAGCTCGGGGCCCCCGGGCCGCTGTCCAGTCGAGTGCCCGTGCCGGTGAGGGGCGGCCATACCTTCGTCGAGCTCGCACTCGGAGACTTACACAGTTGCGGCCTCGACACAGACGGCATCGTCTGGTGCTGGGGCGCCAACTACGCCGGTCAGGCGGGCGGCCACATTCTGGATGCCCCGACAGAGCCGCGGAGGGTTCCGGGCCAGGGGGGACCGTGACACCGACCCGGAGGGACATGGTCACGATCCTGGCGGGGGCGGCGCTACTCACCCTGGCCTACCCGCCCTTCCGCCTGATCTGGCCAGCCTTCGTCTGCCTGGTCCCCGCCGCGCTCCTCATCCTCCGCACGGGCGCCGCCCCGAATCCGTGGCGCGAGCGGCTTCACGTGGGGTTCTGGTACGGGACGGTGACCCAGGGCGCCCTGCTCTACTGGCTCATACCGGCGCTTTGGACGACGGCGCGGCCCGCCGTGGCGCTGTGGGGCGTGGCCGCCGTGATGCTCGGAGCCGCCACGGCCGTGATGTTCGCCGTCGTCGGCCGGGTCGCCGACGAATCGCCGGGACGACTGGCCCTGGCGCTCCCGGCGGGGGTGGTGCTCCTCGAGTGGACCGCCGGGCAGGCTGGCGTGCTGGCCCTACCCTGGCATCAGCTCGCCCTCACGGTGACCGCGACCCCGGTCCTGGTTCAATTCGCGGACGTCGCCGGCTCCGCGGGCCTCGCCTTCGTCCTCGCCGGCATCAATACGCTCCTCGCCCTGGCGTGGCACGAGCGGGCCCGTCCGCGAGCATCGCTCCGGAGGATCGAGGCGGCGGCAACGCTGCTCGTCCTCCTGTCGATGTATGGGCTCCACCGGCTGACGACGACTCCCCTCACCTCGGCGGGTTCGGTGGGGGTGGTCCAAACGGCGGTGGCCGTGGACGAGAAGTGGCGGGCGGGTACCGAGGACCTCGCCTTGCGGCGCACGCTACGGCTCACGGACCGGGTTCGCCGCGAAGGCAACCCCGACCTCATCGTCTGGCCCGAAACGACGCTAAGGACCCCCATCGGCCAGCGCCCCGATTGGGGCGCGCGAATCGCGCAGCTCGCTCGGAACTCCGGCGCCATCGTCGTCGCTGGGTCCGTCGCCGAGTCCGGGTCGGGGACGGAAGGGTCGCCGTCAGGCCGACGCACCAATGCCGCACTCGCCTTCGACCCGACGGCCCGCGGTCCAGAGCAAGCGAGAGTGATTCACGAGAAGCAGAAGCTCGTGCCCTTCGTGGAGCGGGTCGGGCCCCGCTGGCTGAACCTCTCTCCGGACGAGCGTCGCGGCTTCACGGCGGGAGAGGGCCTGGTGACCAGTAACGGTCGCGTCGGCCGCTACGGGGCCGTCGTGTGCTACGAGCTGACCTTCCCCGAACTCGCGCGTACGCTTCGCCGTGACGGTGCCAGCCTCCTCGTCGTGGTGAGCAACGACGCATGGCTGGGCCGCACCACCGCCGTCGCCCAGCATTTCGCCCATGGAGTCCTACGGGCGGTGGAGAACCGCATGGCCGTCGTCCGCTCGTCGAACGCGGGGATCTCCGGGGTCATCGATCCCCTCGGGCGGGTCGTGGCACGCACCGAGTCGCTCGGGGAGGATGTGGTGGTCGGGTCGCTGTATCGGACCGGGACCGCCCCGCTGGCCGCGAGTATCGGGGGGTGGGCCGGTCCTGTCGCCCTCGTACTTCTGATTCTGCTCTGGGGCCTCGGTCTGCGCGCCCAGCTCCGCCGGACCCCGGCTAGCGCACCAGGCCCACGCCCCGCACCTTCGCCCCTATGGCCTCGACCCCACACCGACCCACTCGCCGTCCCGGCCTTCCGGCCCTGATCTTCGTTCTGGCCGCGCTGCAACTGAGCGGCTGCGGATGGGTGGAGGGCGAGCGTCAGGAGGCCGCGGCGGCCGCCCGTGCCGAGACCCTCGCCGAGATCGAGGTCATGCTCGAGAACGCGGTGGCGCGAGCGGACCGGATCGCCGGCTCGGCGGACCGGACCCTCAGCCCCCTGCCCGTGATGACACCCGGCGAGGAGGTCGCTCTGCGCCGATTCCTGAGCGCCTCACACGTGGCGAGCGCGGCGCGGATCAGCACGCGCGTGCCTGACGAGGAGACCCGTGACTCCCTCGTCGCGGCGGGCCGACTGGTGGAGCTCGAGGACAGCACGAGCCACTGGATCGTTCGCCCGCGGACGACGCCGGCATTCGTGACGCCCGAGTTGCGCACCGTCCTCACTCTCGCCGGCGGGCGCTTCCAGGAGCGGCTCGCCGAGATGGACCTGCCGAGGTACCGCTTCGAGGTCACCAGCGCGCTGCGAACGTCCGAGCACCAGGCGCGGCTACGAGGCCGCAATCCCAATGCGGCGGCAGGCGTGAGCTCCCACGAGTTCGGCGCCACGGTGGATCTCTCCTATGCCGCCTTCGCGCCGCCCGCAGAGGCGCCCGCCGAGGTGGCGGCGGACGCGCCGGCGGAGTTCCAGCCCCACCTCGAACGCATCGCCGACCTGGCCCTGGAGTCCGTCTCCGCCCGGAGTCCCGCGAGCTGGGAAAGATCTTCAGCGCGGTGCTACGGGAGCTCCAGGACGACGGCCTCGCCCTCGTGATCTACGAGCGACAGCAGACGGTCTATCACGTCACGGCGACAGAGGGGGTACGGCGGGTGGAGGCGGGGGCCAGTGAGCGGACGGGGCGCTGACTAGAACACCCCCTCCACCATCTGCATCAGCTCCAGCAACTCCCCGTCTGGTCCGCGGAAGAACGCGTTGCGTGCCACACCGAGACCGTGGGCTCGAACCGTGCGGATGCCGGAGAACTCCGTCGCTCCGACCGCCTGGACGCGCTCGGCGGCGACCTCGATGTCCGTCACGTCCACGCCCAGGTGCTGATAAAGAGCGGCCCCGCCCCCGCCCGGCGCCGGCTGCTCCGACAGCTCCAGGACGAACTCCTGATCCGCGAATCGCAGCATCGCCATGCGCACCCGGTTGTGCGTCTCCGTACCGTCGGGGGCGACGACCGTAAGCGATTCGACCCGATTGGATACACGGACCCCGAACGCCTCGGCGTAGAAGGCGATGGACGCGTCGAGATCGGACACATACAGCATGACGTGGTTGAAGCGGGGAGACAGCTGCTCGGCGGGCCTCAGGGCGAAGCCGGTGAGAACTGCCCCTGCGAGCAGGAAGGCGGCGAGTCGGAAGGCCGCTGCCTTCGGGAAGGACACGCGGGGTCGGGTAGCGTGACGAGGGTCGGACATGAAAGAGTGCCTGGCAGTGAGTTGGCGGATCGACCGGTCGAAAGTAGCACGGCCTCAGACCCCCAGCCGCGCGACCACCCGCTCGGCCAGCGCTACGTCACCCGCGTCGGCGTAGCCGTACGAAGCCCGCACGGCCGGCTTCTCGATGGTGACGATTCGCGAGAGGTCGATGGGCGTGCCGACGACCACCGCATCGCATTCCACCCGGTTGATGGTCTCCTCCAGGTCGGCGAGCTGCTCGGACCCGTAGCCCAGCGCCGGCAGGATGTCGTGGAGGTGGGGATAGTGCTCGAACGCCTCGGCGATCTCACCTGTCGCGAAGGGTCGCGGATCCACGATCTCGGCGGCTCCCGCGGCCTTCGCGGCGAGGAGACCGGCTCCGTACCCCATGCCTCCGTGCGTCGTGGTCGGGCCGTCTTCGAGGACCAGGACCCTCTTGCCGGCGACCAGCTCCGGACGGTCCAGCGTGTAGGGGGAGCTGCCCATCACGACCTCTGCGCCGGGGTTGCGGGTGCGGGCGCTCTCGAGGACCGCCTCGACCTGCTCCTGGGTCGCTTGATCGGTCTTCGCCACCACCAGGATGTCGGCGTTGTCGAGATTCCAGGCGCTGGGGAAGTAGGTGAGCTCGTCGCCCGCACGGAGGGGATCGAGGAGCGTGACCAGGACGTCGGGCACGAGGAAGGGGGCGTCGTTGTTGCCCCCGTCCCAGAGCACCACGTCGGCGTCGAACTCGGCGAGCCCGAGGATCTTCAGGTAGTCGGCGCCGGCGTACACGACGCTGCCCTGAACGATGTGGGGCTCGTACTCCTCCATCTCCTCGATGGTGCACTCGTGGCGAGCCAGGTCCTCCACCGTTTCGAAGCGCTGCACGACCTGTCGGCGCAGGTCGCCGTAGGGCATGGGGTGTCGCACGACGCCGACGTTTCGGCCGCGTGCACCCAGGGCCGCAGCCAGATGCCTGGCCACCCCGCTCTTGCCGCACCCGGTCCGGACCGCGCACACCGCCACGCAAGGAGGCGTGACCGGGAGCAGAGAGGCCGCGACGTCGTACCGCTTGAAGCGCGCACCGGCCGACTCCGCCCTCTCGCCGATCACCTCGAGGTCGGCGAGAGGCACATCGGAGTAGGCGAACACCACCTCGTCCACCGAACGCTCTTCGATGAGGATCTCCAGGTCGTCCTCGGGGTGGATCTCGATCCCTTCGGGATAGAGCGCGCCCGCCAACTCCGCGGGATAGCGCCGCTCTTCGATATGCGGAATCTGGGCCGCGGTGAACGCCACGACCTCCTGGGTCGGGTCGTGGCGGTAGCGCGTGTTGAACACGTGGAAGTCCCGTCCTCCCGCTCCACAGATGACGACTCGGGTTCGCTCGCTGGACATGGAAGAGGCTCCGTATCTCGGGGTGGGTTCAGTTCTGAGGTGGGTTCGTCAGGCGCGCTTGCGCAGCTCGACGCGTCGGATCTTGCCGGTGACGGTCTTCGGCAACTCGTCCAGGAACTCGATCTCGCGTGGATACTTGTACGGGGCGGTGGTGCGCTTCACGTGCTTCTGGAGCTCCTCACGCAGCCGATCCCCGCCCTCGTAGCCCGCCGCCAGTACGACGAACGCCTTCACGATCTCGGTCCGTTCGGGATCGGGCTTGCCGACCACGGCGACCTCCGCCACGGACGGGTGCTCCATGAGCGCACTCTCGACCTCGAAGGGCCCGATCCGGTAGGCCGAACTGGTGATGATGTCGTCGGCTCTGGCCTCGAACCAGAAGTAGCCGTCTTCGTCGACCCGGGCGCAGTCGCCGGTCAGGTACCAGCCCCCCCGGTACGCATCCATGGTGGCTTCGGGTGCGTCGACGTACCCCTCGAAGAGGCCCACCGGACGACCATCCGCCACGCGTACCGCGATCTCCCCCACGTCGCCCGGCGGTACCCTACTGCCTTCTTCATCGATGACGGCGAGGTCGATGCCGGGAGCGGGCAGACCCATGGAGCCGGGCTTGACCGGCATGCCTGGCAGGCCGCCGCACAGGAAGACGGTCTCGGTCTGCCCGTAGCCTTCACGGATCGTGATGCCGGTGGCGTCACGCCACTTCTCCAGCACCTCGGGATTGAGGGCCTCGCCGGCGGCCCGGCACTCCCGCAGCGCCGGGGGCGCGAAGACGTCGAGGTTTTCCTGCACCAGCATCCGGTAGACCGTGGGTGGCGCGCACAGCGACTCGACGGGATACCGCTCGAGAGTCTCCAGGGTGTGCGCCGCGTCGAAGCGCCCCGGCCGGTGGCTGACGAACGTCGTGGCACCCTGGATCCACGGACCGAAGTAGCCCGCGTATGCCGTCTTCGCCCAGCCGGGATCCGACATGTTCCAGTGGACGACACCGGGCTCGAGGTGCTCCAGCCAGAAGTCGGCCGTGATCGTGTGACCGAAGCCGTAGCTGGCGTGGGTGTGCAGCACCATCTTCGGCGGCCCCGTGGTCCCCGACGTGAAGTAGACCAGCGAAGGGCCGTCGGCGTCGGTGCGGATCCGGGCGAGGTCGGTCGATGCCGCGGAGATCGCCGTGTCGTAGTCCGTCCAGGCCACGTCGCCGCCGCCACCCGTTCGGATTCTGACACGCAGCCTGTCTGCTTCCCCCAGGGATTCGACCTTCGCGGCCCCCTCCGCGTCAGTCACGACTCCCGCGATGCCGGCCACATCTAGCCGATACGCGACGTCCGAGGGGGTGAGCTGGGATGTGGTGGGGATGGCCACCAGGTCCGCCTTGGCGAGCGCCACCATCGTCTCCCACCACTCGGGAACGGCGGGGAGATGGACCATGATGCGCTCGCCACGGACCAGGCCCTCGGACCGGAAGACGTTGGCGAGCTTGCTGCTGCGCTCCGACAGCTCCGCGAAGGTGAGGCGCCGCTCGACGCCGCCCGGTCCGACCCACCACAAGGCCACCGCCGTCGGGCATTCCCTGGCCCACTGATCCACCACGTCGTAGCCGAAGTTGAACGCCGCGGGTGGGCTGAGGCCGTACGCCCCGTGCACGCGCCGATACTCGGGAAGCGTGGTGAACCAGGTCGGCGCGACGGTGCGGGGCATGGATCGTACCGGCGTTCGAGGGATCGATCTCTGAACGCTGGCACGTCCTTCTCTCGAGCGCTGTCAGGAGGGTGCCGCAACCGGATGTAGGGGGGCGCAGCGCGCTGCGGAAGCTCAGGTCACTCCGGACGCCTCACGCCCTCCGGGCACCATAGCGCCAGCGCGTCGGAGTCCCTGTCGACCTCCGTCCCGAAGAGCGCCCCGGCGAAACGCTCCCCGGCCCCGGGGTCTTCCATGCTCTGGAGCTGGACCGCGTTGGCGCCGAGCTTGCCGGCCTCCTCGCGGAGCTTCTCCCAGATATCGCCCTCGTCGGTGAAGTCCTCGTCACCCGAGGCGTGGAGAAGCGCCACGCGCTCGCACGTGTCCGGGACGCTGTCGGTGGCGAGGAGGATCATGACCTCCTCTTTGGGCAGCGGTTGGTTGGAGCGATCGATGAGAACGGACTTGCTCACCGTCACACACCCGGCCGCGACGAGGACGAAGACCAACAGAGGTCGAAGGCGCAGACGCATCACATTCTCCCGAAGAATGGCTGGTACCGAGGGCCTGTGTGCCTCGGAACGACAGCCTGGTTGCGGACAGAATCCCGCCCGTCCAAGCTTGCGATTCTTCAACTAAACCGCGGTAGGAGCGATGGCACAACCAGCCGGAGGGATGCCGACCTCCAGACGCAGTTGGCTGCGAACCGTCGGGGGCGCCGCTGCGGCACTCGCCGTCCGCCCGGAACTGCTGTCGGCTCTCGACGACCTCCAGGATCGGCCTCTCATCCAGCGGACGATCCCCGGTACCGACGAGGGCTTGCCGGTGATCGGGTTGGGCGGCGCCAACACCTTCGCCGAGGTGGCCCTCGAGGAGTCCCGGGGCGAAGAGTACACGCGGATACGAGGGGTCCTCCAGGCGCTGATCGACGGCGGCGGCTCCGTCTTCGATACGGCCTACGGCTATGGCGCCAGCGAGCAGGTGGCGGGTCAGGTCGCCCAGGATCTGGGGATCGCCGACCGCATCTGGTGGGCCACGAAGGTCAACGCCGCGCGGGTGAGCGGAGGCGTCAGCGAGCCGGCCGACCCCGACGCCGTTCGCTACCAGGTGAGTCGCTCGTTCCAGCGGCTGCGCCTTCGCCAGGTCGACCTCTTCCAGGTCCACAACATGGGCGACCCGCCGACCCAGCTCAGGCTCCTCCGGGAACTCAAAGACGCCGGCTATGTCCGCTACGTGGGCATCACCACCACGTTCGAGCCGCAGCACGATGCGCTCGTGGACGTCATGCGAACCGAGCCTCTCGACTTCATCGGCATCGACTACGCCGTCGACAACCGAGGGGCCGAGGACGTCATCCTGCCCCTCGCTCAGGAGCGGGGGATCGGCGTGATGGTCTACCAGCCCTTCGGCCGTACCCGGATGTGGGCTCGGATCGGCGACCGAGCGTTGCCCGATTGGGCCACCGACTTCGACGCACACAGCTGGGCGCAGCTCATGCTGAAGTTCGTCATCGCGCACCCGGCGGTCACCGTAGCGTGCCCCGGAACGAGCGATCCGGCCCACATGGTGGACAATCTCGGCGCGGGCCGAGGCCGGCTCCCCGATGGAGGGCAGCTCCAGGAAATCGTCCGACTGGTGGAGGGGCTGCCGGGCGGTTGAGGCCGGCGACGACGGCACCGGGTCCTCGCCCCCGCCGCCCTACTCGCCCCCGACTGCCCTACTCGCCCCCGCAGCCCCCCCGGCATACGATGTCGACGCCACCTCGACGCTCACCCGAGGAGATCGTCATGCCGTACGCACCCATATCGCGCTCGACCGTTCCGGCTCTTTCCGCCAAGGTCCTGACCACCGCCCTGGCCTTGTTGACGGCCCCTGGTCCCACCGCGGCCCAGTCCGCCGCCGACATCGCGTCCGACCCCGAGGTCCAGGCCCAGATCGGTCTCTTCTCCGCCTGGATGGAAGGCCAGATCGAGATCCGCGGGCTGCCCGGCGCGGCCGTGGGCGTCGTCGCCGATGACGAGCTGGTATGGGCCCAAGGGTTCGGCCACGCCGACATCGAGGCGGACCGGCGTATGCAGGCCGACACCCGGTTCCGCATGGCTTCACACAGCAAGCTCTTCACGGCCACGGCCATCATGCAGCTCCGCGAAGAGGGCAAGCTCCGGCTCGACGATCCGGTGGTCGAATACCTGCCGTGGTTCGAGCATGAGAAGGCGTCGCCCGACGATCCGCCGATCACCATCGAGCACCTCCTGACCCACAGCTCCGGGCTGCCTCGGGAGGCGAGCTCGCACTGGACGGACTTCGACTTCCCCACCGCCGAAGAGGTCAGGGCGTTGATGCCCTACCGCCAAGCACCTTTCTCCCCCGAGGTCCGGTGGAAGTACTCGAACCTGGCCTACACCATCGCCGGGATGGTCGTCGAAGAGGTCAGCGGCATGAGCTGGGCCGACTACCTCCAGGTCAACATCTTCGATCCCCTCGGCATGAGCGCGTCCAGCGTCGACGTGCCGGACCCGGGGCTGGCGACGCCGTACGGCTCCCGCATGCCCGACGGCTCGCGCATGATCTTCCCCTTCGTCGATGCCCGGGGGATGGCCGCGGCCACGGGCCTGACGTCCACGGTCGAAGACATGGCCCGGTTCGTATCGGCGCAGTTCCGGGAGGGGCCGCGGGGTGGCGACCGGATCCTCGGGACGGCATCGCTCCGCGAGATGCATCGGGTGCGCATGCTCGAGAACCACTGGAGAAGCGGCCAGGGCATCGGCTTCAGCGTGCGACGAATCGACGATCAGCTCTTCGTCGGCCACGGCGGTGGCTATCCCGGCAATACGACGAACACCACCATCCAGCTCGACTCCGAGGTAGGCGTCATCGTGCTCACCAACACCAACGACTCGAACCCCTCGCAGATCGCCGGCGAGTTGTGGGGCACCGTGGGCGAGGCCGTCGCCAAGGCCGCCGCCGAGGAGCCCGAACAGGTCGCCTGGAATCCGGCCTGGGAGCGCTTCGCCGGTCTCTACGGTCGGGAGGGTCGGGGCGTGACGCGGGTCCTGGTCATGAACGAGCGCCTGGTGACCATGAACCCGTGGTCGAGCAGCATCGGCTATACCGAGTTGGAGCCGCTCGGTGATGGGACGTTCCGGATGGTGGCACAGACGGGTGGTGGGGTGGTGGGCGAGACCGTGCGCTTCGTCGAAGAGAACGGCGAAGTGGTGCGCATGGTCACCGGGGACTCGTACGTGGTGCGCATGCGGTAGGGCCCGGCTACACCTGGATCATACTCATGTTATACTCATATCATGAGTACGCGCCTGCAGGTCGTCATGAGCGACGAAGAGCTCGACGAGATCCGCGCCGCGGCCGAACGGAGCCAGACCACCGTCTCCGAGTGGGTGCGCACCGCCCTCAGGATCGAGAGAGGGCGAGGCCAGCGTGGCCGGAGGCGCCACGTCCGCGAGACCACCCGGGCCTACGGCGAAGCGGGTCGCTCACCCACCCGCCGGGTCCGGGTAGATCTCGATCTGAAGGAGGACCTTCTCGACGCCGTCCGAACCCGGTATCACCTCCCCAGCGACCGGGCGGCGGTGGAGTACGCACTTCGCCGCGCCGCGGTCACACCCATGTCGAAGGCAGAGGTTCTGGCGATGGAAGGCGAAGGCTGGGACGGGGACTTGGACTCGCTGCGATCCGGCGACTCGGGGTCGGAATGGTGAGAGGCACCCAGGGGGCACACTCGTGATCGTCGATACGTCGGCGTGGGTGGAGTACCTGCGGGCGACGGGCAGCCCGACCCATCATTCGCTTCGCGACTCCGTGCTGTCCGACGCGCCTATCGCCTCACCCGCCCCCGTAGTAATGGAGTTGCTGGCGGGATGCCGAACCGAGGCAGCGGCGGGGAAGCTCCAACGGATGCTCGCCCGCTTCGAGATTCTCGATGTCGAAGGCGTGGCCGACTTCGAGGACGCGGCGTACATCCAGCGCTTGTGCCGGCGCGAAGGCGACACCGTCCGGTCCATGATGGACTGCCTCATCGCCGCCATCGCGCTGCGGGAGGATCGTCCGGTTCTGACCACGGACCGCGACTTCAGCGTCATCGCCCGCCATGTGGGACTGAGGCTGTTGAACATCTGATTGAGAGGGTCACAACGATGAATCGGCACCCACGGGCGCTCGTCCGCCGCTGCGCAGTCCTGGCTACCTCGTTTGTTCCACTGATGGCCGCGTGCGGTCCCGATTCGGCGGCTGACAGCCCCGCAGGCGAGAGCCCCACGGCCGAGTCTCCGGGAGCAACCGACTACCCTGCCATGATAACGGCGGCCGATTACGCGAGGGCCCGCGCTGAGCTTTCGAACTGGGGCCGCTGGGGGCCGGACGACGAACTCGGGGCCGCCAACCTGATCACGCCGGGCAAACGCGCCGCAGCGGCAGGACTCGTGAGTGAGGGGATCACCGTCTCATTGGCCCACGACATCGTCGAGGAAGAGGCGGTCGATGCCACGTCCGTTCTGGAGCGGGAGGTCCTCTTCGTCACGGACGGGGCCGCCATGGACCGGCTTTCCTACACCGGCAGCTATCACGGCGTCATCCACAGCCATCTCGATGCGGTGGCTTGTCACATCATGAGCGACGGTGTGGGCTACGACGGCGTGTCCCGCGAACAGATCGAGGAAGCCGGTGCCTGCCCACGGGCCAGCATACACGCGCTCCGCGACGGCGTCGTGACGCGGGGCGTTCTCTTCGACGCCACCCTTCTCCCGGAGATGGGGACGGCGGAGGGATGGGTGGAGCCGGGCACGTCGATCCGGGCGGCGGATCTGCTCCGCCTCGAGGAGATCCAGGGTGTACGGGTGGAGCCGGGAGACGTGATCCTGCTGCATACCGGACGCTGGATCCGGCGCGAAGCGCTGGGACCATGGCCCACGAGCGACGGTGTCGCGGGTTATCACGCCGACGTAGCCTGGTTCCTCGCCGACCGGGGCGTCTCCTTCATCGGCCACGACATGTGGCAGGACGCGTACCCTCAGGAGCTCAGCGAAGTCGAACTCCTCCCGTTGCATCAACTGGCTCTGGTCCAGATGGGCGTGGGAATCTTCGACAACCTGGACCTGGGGGCCCTGGCCGAGACCGCTGCGGAGCTGGGCCGGTACGAGTTCTTCTTCACGGCGGCCCCACTGCGGATCCGAGGCGGTATGGGATCGCCGTTGAATCCGTTGGCGATCTTTTGATTCGGGGCGCGACCCGCTGACGCCTACGGCGGGGGCTGACGGCTCCCATTCGGCAGTGGAGGCGTTGCGGGCGGAGTGAAGGAACCCGACAATGCCAGTGGTCCAAGCCCCTGCCGAGGAACCCATGTCCTCCAAGAAAGCGCAGCGCAAGAAACGCCGGGAGGAAGCCAAGACGGAGGAGAAGAAGGGCGTGAACCCCGCTCTCCTCTTCATTCTGGCCATCGGGCTGGCCGTGGTCGCGACGCTCGGGATCTCCATGTTGCTCGGCGGCAGCTCGGCGCAGGGGGACCCACCCTGGCCGGGCGCTGTGTGGTCGGAACCCCACGGGCACTGGCACTGAAGCGCCGGGGGCCGACCCCGCCGCCCTCAGCCACGGCGTCATGATCCGGCGCCTCGGTTCGTTGCACCGGTAGAACGTCGGATCCGCCGCCGCCGGAAGGGAGGTCTACGCCGCATGTCGATGCCGTCACAGCTTCGCCGATTTCGGATCTGGGCACCGGTGCTGCTCGCCGGCGGCCCCCTCCTTCTCGTCGCGTGCACCGACTCCGTCGGCCCCGGGGCAGGCGACCCCATCACCGAGCTTCCGCGCGCACTGAGTACGGCGGAGACCGAGGTGATCTCCCGGTCCAACGACTTCGGTCTCGAGTTGCTGCGCGAGGTGCTTGCAGACGACGATCGCGACAACGTGATCCTCTCCCCCCTCAGCGCCTCCATGGCGCTGGGGATGACCCTCAACGGGACGGACGGAGAGACCTTCGATGCCATGCGCGACGGACTGAGCTTCGGTGCTCTCGACCAGGCCCAGATCAACCAGGCGTATCGGGATCTGCTCGCCCTGCTCACGGACCTCGACCCCTCGGTCCGCTTCGACATCGCGAACTCGGTGTGGGCTCGCGACGGTGTGCCTTTCCATCGGAGCTTCATGGACTCCGTCTCCCAGGCGTTCGACGCCGAAGCGACCTCACTCGACTTCGACGACCCGGCCTCGCTGGGCATCATCAACGGATGGGTGAGCGACCGGACGAACGGCTTCATCGACCGCATCGTCGACATGCTCGATCCGGAGCTGGTCATGCTCCTCATCAACGCCATCTACTTCGACGGGACGTGGACCAACACCTTCGACAGCGACGATACGCGCGAACAGCCCTTCCGACGGGCCGACGGCAGCACGGTGACGGTGGACATGATGTCGATCTCCGACGTGGAGTTCGGCTTCGGCTACGGGAGCGTGGGTGACGCGGGCTATGCGGCAGTAGACCTCCCCTACGGCGGCGGGGCCTTCTCGATGCTCGTCGTGGTGCCCGACGGAGACGTGCGCGAGCTCGCCGCGTCGCTCGACGCCGAGGAGTTGGCGCGGATCGTCGCCGGCCTGCACCCCACGGTGGTCGACGGCGTCTCGATTCCGAAGTTCGAGCTGTCCTACGACGGGTATCTGAATGACGCACTCAAGCGCATGGGGATGGACGTGGCGTTCACGCCGGCGGCGGACTTCACCCGACTGTCACCCATCGGGGACCGACTGTGCATCACCTTCGTCCGCCAGAAGACGTTCATGGAAGTCGACGAGCGTGGCACGCGGGCGGCCGCCGTCACGGCGGTGGGGATCGGCCTGGAGTCGTTCACCGGACTCGCGGCGGACCGCCCCTTCCTCATCGCGCTCCGTGAGCGGCTGAGCGGGACCATCCTCTTCCTGGGCGTCGTGGGGGATCCGACGGCCGAGGATCCCGGGTCCGAGGGGTTCACGAACACCTGCACCTAAGAGGCTGCGGCGGCGCCACGGTGGGCCGAAACACTCGGCCACGGAGTGACGCGTTCGGCCGGACCCCCTACCATGTCCCGGCCCCACCCCACTCCTCACCCCCATCGCGCATGCAAGTCCGCATCTTCCCCAACCTCAGCCGGCCCGGTGTCGGCCTGAAGCCCAAGCAGGAGAGCCAGCGCCCCCTGCTCCCTCAACACGCTCGCCACTGCCCGGTGCTGGAAGCCGGGAGCGCGCTGGGCCACCTCGTCTATCCTCCGCTGGAGGAGAACGAGGCGTACTACGTCGAGTACCGTGGGGACGGCCGGTACGAGTTCAAGTACTTCATGCGGGAGGCGAGCGGGAACTGGGGACCTGTGTTCTCGGTGACGTGGACCATGCCCATGGGAAGCATCGGGATGATGCGTGAGGAGGTGGCCTTCGCGCGCCCCGACCCGGCGGTCAGCGAGGAGGGCGCCCTGCGGATGGCCCGGACCTTCGTCGTCCCCGAGGACTTCGGCACCCCGCCGGGCGCCATCACGCTCCGAGGGGCGTGGGGCTTCAAGACGCCGGAAGGGTGGGACACGGTCTACGTGCCGGTCCTCAACATGGTCGACCGGCCCATCGCTCCCATGCTGGTGGTGCGTGTCGAGACGGACTGGTATGCCCACCAGACCGAGTTCCGCTACGTGCTCCAGCCCGGCGAGGGGCTACCGGGAAGCCATAGCCTCCCCATCGGTCAGGCCTTCTTCGTCCCCCGCGAAGACGTGGACCTGGTGGAGTGCACCTCCGCCGAGGTGGAGCGGATCCGCACGGCGCGCGAGGAGTTCTCCAAGGCGAAAGCGGAGCACAAGACGACCACGCGCTTCGGCCTCGAGTACAGCCCCCACTATGCCCGGGAGAGCCGGAAACGGAGGGAGGAGAAGGAGGGCGGCACGCCCGAGCGTGGGGACGCTGATCCCTAAACGTCAGAAAGAGGGCCGATGGACGAATCCACCGACCCTCTTCCTGCTCTCGGGCCCCTGGGGGGGCGTCCGAATGTCCCGCAATGTACGCCCGCCTCCAGCATGCTGCCAAGGTGCGGGAGCCACGTTCACCCGGCAGAACGACTCCACCCAAATCGTCGGGAAAGGGGCTGCTGGACGAATCCCCCCCCCCCTCCACACGGCGCCGCCTGGACGGACCGAGGCGCGGGTTCCCGACAAACGTCGTCGGGAACCCGCGCCGAGAAGTTACGCGACGTCGCGAAGCGATGTCGCCGTAACGGCTACTTCACGAACAGCATGTCCCTGTAGGTGGGCACCGGCCACAGGTCGTCGGGCACGATCCGCTCCAGGCGATCGGCCACGTCCCGGACCTCGGTCATGGCCGGGACGATGTTCCGGCGCATGTGCTCGGCCTTGGAGACGACGTCGTCACCACCGAGCTCCTGATTCTGCTCGGCGAGCACCGCCAGCTTCTCCGTGAGCTGATCGATGAGACCGTTCAGCGTCTGGGCCGTCTTGATGACGCCCTCGGACCTCATGCCCAGCTCGTCGGCCCGCTCGGCCGCGGTGAGCAGCTCGCTGAGGTATCGGGCCGCCGCCGGCAAGATCATGGTCTGAGCCATGTGCTGAGCGGTCTCGCCCTCGATGTTGATGGCGTAGAAATACCGCTCCACATAGATCTCGTAGCGGGACTCGAGCTCACGGTGAGAGAGGACACCGTACTTCTCGAAGAGCGCCATGTTCTTCTCGTCGACGATCCTGGGAAGCGCGTCCATGGTGCTGCCCAGGTTCAGCAGCCCCCGACGCTCGGCTTCCTCGACCCACTCGTCCGAGTAGTTGTCGCCATTGAAGACGATGTGCTTGAACTCGTGGATCTCCCGGGCGAGGAGCTCACGCAGCGCGTCGTCGAAGGACGTTCCTTTCTCCAGCTCGGCCTCGAGCTTGGTGCACAGGTCGTCGATGGCCTCGGCCACGATGGTGTTGAGGACCATGGCCGGGAACGACACGCTCTGCGACGAACCCAGAGCCCGGAACTCCCACTTGTTTCCGGTAAAGGCGAAGGGCGAGGTCCGGTTCCGGTCGCCGGCGTGCTTCGGCAGGTCGGGTAGGACCTTCACGCCCAGCCCGAGGAGCCCGGAGGGCTTGCTGCTGGTCGCCTCACCGGCCTTCTCGATCTGCTCGAAGATGTCCTGCAGCTGATCACCGACGAAGGCCGAGATGATGGCCGGCGGCGCCTCGTTGGCGCCGAGACGGTGGTCGTTGCCCGCGTGGGCCACGGCGGCCCGCATGAGGTCCTGGTGGGCGGCGACGCCCTTGAGGACGGCGGAGCAGAAGAAGAGGAACTGGATGTTGTCATGCGGCGTGTCCCCGGGCTCAAGCAGGTTCTGGTCCTCGGTGGCCATGGACCAGTTCAGGTGCTTGCCGCTGCCGTTGACGCCCTGGAATGGCTTCTCGTGGAGGAGCACGACGAGACCGTACTTCCGCGCCACGCCACGGAGCGTGGACATGACGAGCTGCTGATGGTCGGCAGCCTGGTTGGCGTCCTCGAAGATGGGTGCCATCTCGTACTGACCCGGCGCCACCTCGTTGTGTCGCGTGGTCACGGGGACGCCGAGGCGGTAGAGGTCGAACTCGACCTCGTTCATGAACTCGAGAACCCGCGCGGGAATGGAGCCGAAGTAGTGATCGTCGAGCTCCTGACCCTTCGGAGGCTTCGTTCCGAACAGCGTACGGCCGGCCGTCTGGAGGTCCGGGCGACGGTAGAAGAACTCCTCGTCGACGAGGAAGAACTCCTGCTCGGCACCGCAGGTGGGCTTCACGGCCTTGGGCGGCGAGCCGAAGAGGCGAAGCGCCCGGCGGCACTGCTCGTCGATGGCGTTCATGGACCGGAGCAGCGGCGTCTTCTTGTCGAGGGCGTCACCCGCCCATGAGGCGAAGGCGGTGGGGATGCAGAGGTAGGCGCCACCCGGGCCTTCCATGATGAACGCCGGAGACGTGGGATCCCACGCCGTGTAACCACGGGCCTCGAAGGTTTGACGAAGACCACCGGACGGGAACGAGGACGCGTCCGGCTCACCCTGCACGAGCTCCTTGCCGCGGAACTCGGTGATGGCGCGCCCGTCACCCGTGGGCTTGAGGAACGAGTCGTGCTTCTCGGCCGTCGAACCCGTGAGAGGCTGGAACCAGTGCGTGTAGTGGGTCGCTCCCTTCTCCAGGGCCCACTCCTTCATGGCCGAGGCCACGGAGTCGGCAACCGAGCCGTCCAGCTCCGTGCCGTTCTCGATGGTGGAGAGAAGGGCCTCGTACTGGGCGGTGGGCAGACGCGACTTCATTTCGTGGAGGCCGAAGAGATTCTCTCCGTACACCTCTTCGAGATTCGTGCGGTGGCGCTTCTGGCCCGACGGCGTCGAATCGTACTTCGCGGCGGCGAGGGTATCGAAGCGGGGGATGACTCGGCTCATGAAATCTCCGTGGTGGTGAAAAGCTCAGCGAGGAAGCTGGCGGAGGATCCAACACGGCTCAACCCCGACACAGTGCATTTTAGTCTAAATTTGATTACGCTAATCAATCTGGATTTGCTTGATTTTTGGACTGAACGCCCGTGCACTACCTCGGAAGATCGCGAGAACTCGGTGCGCTCCGCAGCGTACTGGACAGCCGTGTAGCCTCGGTCACGCTGGTCTCCGGCGTGCGGGGTGGTGGCAAGTCCGCCCTCGTCCGGCGCGTGGTCCACGACTATCCCCACCTGGTCCACGTATGCCCTCCCCTGCCCGAACAGGCGCAGAGGGCCGGACTGGCAAGACGGATCGCCGGGCATGGGACGACGTCCGGGGAGGGGGTCGCCGACGACGCCGGATGGGCCGAGCTCTTCGATGCCGTCCTCGGTCTGGCGACTCAGGAGGAGCGACCCTTCGCACTCGTCATCGACGACGTGCATCGTCTGTCCGAAGCCCGGGCGCGATTCGTCGATCCGCTGATGGACGTTCTGGCGCAGGCAGCAGCGAGCGAGGTGCCGCTGCACGCCGTGCTGGTGGGGTCGCGGGATGTGGTGGGCAAGGTCGAGGAGACGGCGGCGCGCCGGGACGGTCCCCCGGACTTCACCGAGATTCGCGTGCCTCCTCTCTCTTTTCGGTCGGCGGCCCCGCGCCTCCCCGGTCGGGGCCCCGACGATCGCCTTCGCGCCTACGGTGTCTTCGGGGGGGTTCCCGGTGTACTCCAGCACCTCGACCGGGACGTGGGCGTGGGCACCAACGTCCGCCGCCTCCTCCTGGCGCCGGAGGGGCCGCTTGCCGACGCCGGGGGCCTGTGGCTCGAGCGAGATCTCCAGACGCCCGCCCGCTACTACGCCATCCTCTCGACCCTCTCTCGAGGAGAAGCCGACTGGGGAACCGTTCACGAGGGCGTGCCCGACCTGACGCGGAGCGGACAGGTGGCGCCCTACCTCAACAAGCTCGTCGACCTGGGCCTCATCGACATCCGCCGCTCGGTGGACGCGGTGCCCGGAGGTCGCGCCCGTCGCTACTCCATCACCGATCCCTTCTTCTCGTTCTGGTTCCGCTTCATACTTCCCCTTCGTCTGAAGGGCGGAGGCGACGAAGGCGACGACTACGCCCGCGACATCCGCCCGCGCCTGGACGCGCACCTCGAGTCCATCCTCCCCATGGCCTGCCGACAGCACATGAGACGCGACGCCCTCGAGACCCTCGGAGCCGTCGCCCGGGAGGGCGGCAGCCTGTGGGGATCGGATTACGACCTACCCGTCGCCGGGATCCTCACCAATGGCGCGGCCTATTTCGGCGCGTGCGACTGGATCCCGGGGCGGCCAGGAGCGCGGCCGCCGCTGCGCCGCATCGAGGAGGGCATGCGGGCCTCCCGCTACGGCTTCGGACGCCAACATCGCCTTCGCCTCGTCTTCACGGGCCGGCCTCCCCCCGTGGGGCTCGTTCGCGAGATCGCCCGTGACCCCGACGCACGCCTCATCGACGCCGAAGCGTTGATGGGATGAGCCGACCCCGTCCGAGGTGAAGCCGTGATCCTCTATGTGTTGGACTTGCTCGGCGTGGCGGTCTTCGCGGCGAGTGGCGCCCTCGCCGCCGGCCGGAAGAGCCTGGACCTCCTCGGCGTCGTGGTCATCGCAGCCGTCACCGCCATCGGGGGTGGTACCGTCCGCGACGTCCTGCTGGACCGGCACCCTGTCTTCTGGATCGACGACCCCACCTACCTCGTGGTCATCATCGCGGCAGCGCTGGTGACGGTGATCTGGACGAGATACCGCCGGCCACCGGACGAGAGTCTGGCGGTGGCCGACGCCTTGGGGCTCGCCTTCTTCACCATCGGAGGCGCCCAGATCGCGGAAGAGGCAGGTCTATCAGCCATCATCATCGTCCTCATGGGTACCATGACCGGCTCGGCGGGTGGCGTCATCCGGGATGTGCTGTCCGCCGAGATCCCTCTGATCTTCCGGCGGGGCCAGCTCTACGCGTCCACGGCCATCGCGGGGGCGTCGGTCTACCTGTTGCTGCTGGGCGGAGGACTCGACCGGACGGCCGCCGCGCTGGTGGGTATGGCCACCATCGTCGCCTTCAGGCTTGCCTCGGTGCTCTGGGGGCTTCGGCTGCCGGTGTTCGAGTTGAAGGGACCGGACGAGTAGGTATCGGCGGGGACGCGAGGAGCACGCGACCTCCCTGCGCCCCGGACTACCGCCGGCCTCGACCCGCCTCCGGCCAGACTACCGCAAGGCCACGCAGCCAGGCCGGCTCCTCATCGAAGGGAGCAAGGAGTTCCCAGAGCACACCCCCGTCCGTCGAGGCGTGGATGCCCCGCTCGTCCGCGGCGAGGATCCGTCCGCCCTGCGAATCGGAGACCAGCAGGGGCGCGATGGTGTCGGGCGGTTCGGGCCAGCCGTCGCGGACCCGTCGCCAAGGACCGTCCCCCTCCCGTCGGAAGAGCCGTCCATCGGCACCCCGCGGCGAGTACGCCGAGCGGGCCCGTGAAGACGCCGAGACCACGACCACGTCGGGATCGTCAGGAGCCACGGCAACGGATCGCAGGTAGCCCACGTCCAGTCCGTCCATGGGCGACTGCCAGCTTCGCCCGCCGTCGGGGCTCTCGAAATAGCCGTCCCCGGCAGAGATCCGGAGCATCTCGGGACGGTCGGGGTGGATGGCCAGTTCGTGGGTGTCGTGCGGCGATCCGTCCACCCGGTCCTGCCACGTGGCGCCGTCGTCCGCCGTGGAGATCAGCGCTCCGGCCTCGATCGCAGCCCAGAGCCGTCCGGGTTCGGCGGGGTGGCAGGCGATCCAACGGACATGATGTGTTTCGGGTCGCGGGGGAAACGCCCACCGATCCGACGAAGGCAGTACAGACAAGTCACCCCGGGACTCCCAGTGGACGCTGTCGCCGTCCGGCTCGAAGCGCCCCATCCAGACGGCGCTGGGCTCGGTACCCGCCCACACGATGCCGTGGCGGACCGGGTCGACGGTCAGCGCCATGATGTGACGGCCCCCGAGGCCCGCGACCCGCCAACTCCGGCCGCCGTCGTCGCTGCGGTAGACGCCCGAATCGTTGGTGCCCGCCCAGGCGGCGCCATCGGGTCCGGCCGCGACACACGTCGGGTGGCGGCCCTGGAGTCCCTCGGCGACTCGAAGGGCTCGCTCGCCGGGAGGCAGGAAGAAGACGGAGTCCCTCGTCGCGGTCACGATGTTTCCCATGTCTTTCTCCCTTCGACTGCACGGGGTCGGTCGAAGCCCCCGCTCGCTCCCTACACGTCCAGGTTCTTCACGTACTTGGCGTTCTTCTCGATGAACTCCCGCCGCGGCTCCACGTCGTCACCCATGAGACGATCGAAGAGATTCGAGGCGATGGCCGCGTCCTCGATCTCCACCCGGAGGATCGTCCGGGAATCGGGATCCATGGTGGTCTTCCAGAGCTGGTCCGGGTTCATCTCACCGAGACCCTTGTAGCGCTGGATGTGGATGCCCTTCCCACCCTCGCCGGGGGTGCCGCCGAGGCGCTTCACGTACTCGACGCGCTCGGCCTCGTTGTACGCGTAGAACTCGGTCTTCCCCTTCCGGATCCGGTAAAGGGGCGGCTGGGCGATGTAGACGTAGCCCGCCTCGATGAGCTCCCGCATCTGCCGGAAGAAGAAGGTGAGGAGGAGCGTTCGGATGTGGGCGCCGTCCACGTCGGCGTCGGTCATGATGACGATCTTGTGGTAGCGCGTCTTGCCCAGCTCGAACTCGTCGCGGATCCCCGCCCCGATGGCGGTGATCATCGCGCCGATCTCGTCGTTGGACAGGATCTTGTCGATTCGAGCGCGCTCGACGTTCAGGATCTTTCCCTTGAGGGGAAGGATCGCCTGGTAGCCCCGGTCCCGGCCCTGCTTGGCGCTCCCACCGGCGGAGTCACCCTCCACGAGGTACAACTCGCACTGGGCCGGATCGGAGATGGAGCAGTCGGCGAGCTTGCCCGGGAGTACGCCGCCCTCGAGGGCGCTCTTCTTCCGGGCGAGGTCGCGGGCCTTCCGCGCGGCGTCCCGGGCCCGGGCGGCCTGGAGCGCCTTCTCGATGATGGCCTTACCGGCCTTGGGGTTCTCGTCGAGGAAGATGGAGAGGTGCTCGTTGACCGCCGTCTCCACCGCACCCCGGACTTCGCTGTTGCCGAGCTTCGTCTTCGTCTGACCCTCGAACTGGGGCTCCATGACGCGAACGCTCAGCACGCAGGTGAGGCCCTCGCGGACGTCGTCGCCAGAAAGGGTCTCACCCTTCTTGAAGATGTTGGTGCGCTTGGCGTAGTCGTTGATGGTCCGGGTCAACGCCGCCTTCAGCCCGGTGATGTGCGTCCCACCCTCGTGGGTGTTGATGTTGTTGACGAAGGAGTGGGTGTTCTCGCTGAAGCCCTGATCGTACTGGAGGGCGAGCTCGATCTCGGCCTCCGGCTTCGACGCCTCGAAGTAGCAGATCTTGTCGTGGAGGGCTCCCCGCGATCCCCGCAGAAAGGTGACGTACTCGGCGATGCCGCCCTCGTACTGGTAGACGTCTTCCTGGTCTTCGCTGCGCTCGTCCTGAAGGACGATCTTCAGGCCCTTGTTGAGGAAGGCCAGCTCGCGGAGCCGGTTGGAGAGGATCTCGAAGGAATACACGAGTTCGGTGAAGATCTCGTGGTCGGGCTTGAAGGTCACGGTGGTGCCGCTGCCCTTCGCCTTGCCCCTCTCCTCGAGTTCCTTGGTCTTGATGCCGCGCTCGTAGCGCTGGTGGTACATCTTGCCGCCCCGACGCACCTCGACCTCGAGATACTCGGAGAGCGCGTTCACCACACTCACCCCGACGCCGTGGAGTCCGCCGGAGACCTTGTAGGTGTCCTTGTCGAACTTTCCGCCGGCGTGGAGGGTCGTCATGGCCAGCTCGACACCGGGGACCTTCTCCGTGGGATGGACGTCCACGGGAATGCCACGACCGTCGTCCACGACGGTGATGGAGTCGTCCGCGTGGATGGTGACGGTCACCTCGGAGCAGTGCCCGGCCATGGCCTCGTCGATGGAGTTGTCCACCACCTCGTACACGAGATGGTGGAGACCCCGCGACGACGTGGAGCCGATGTACATGCCCGGCCGTTTGCGGACCGCTTCCAGTCCCTTGAGGACCTGGATCTGCCCGGCTGTATAGTCTCCGCCCTGCTTCTTCTTCTCTTCTGCCATGTCCGCTCCGAAAGCGTCTCGAGGCGCGCTGAGCGCGCCCTATTCGGTCTCCGCCAGGACGAAGACGATCTTGTCGATGGAAACGTCGTCCAGCCGTTCGTTCGCCCGGCCTATAATGTCGCCTTTTAGCATGTTCAACTCCATGAGCCAGGCGCTGTTTCTCACCTCGACGATGAGGGTCGATTCGTCTACGCTCCTGGCACGGGTCACCCGGGCCACCTGATCGCCCACGATCTCCGGCCACAACTCGAGGACGCGGACCCGCTGAACGTGGTCGGCGACCCCGGCATCGTCGAGAACGTCGGACAGCACGGAGGCCATGGGCTCCAGACCCGACTTCCGGCGACGCCCCCCCTTGGTCATGCGTCCCCTCGCGGGTCGGCCACGACGGCGCTCATGCCTCGATGACCCCGTCGGCAATCCGCCAACGAGGAAGCCGGTCGCGCCGGATCCGGACGTCCGCGTCCTTCGGCGCCGTGATGATCACCTGACCGATCTCCTCGTGCTCCATGAGTTCCAGTACCCGCTCGCTGCGGCCCGGGTCGAGTTCGGCGAAGACGTCGTCGAGGAGAATCATGGGATTTCGGCTGCGGTGCTCTCGAATGGTCATGGCCTCGACCAGCTTGAGAGCCAGAGCCGCCGTCCGGCGCTGCCCCCCGGATCCGTAGTCCCGGAGGTCCATGCCGTCGTCCTCGTCCTCGAGCCGAAGCCGCACGTCGTCGCGGTGGGGGCCGACGAGGGTGACCCCACGGCGGCGCTCACGGTCGGCCGATTCGCCGAGGGCCTCGCGGAAGGACTCGGAGATGGCGTCCACGTCCGTGACGGGCATCGATACGTCGGGGGTGTAGGACATCACCGCCCGCGCCTCGTCGCTCACCGCTGCGTAGTAGTCGCCGAAGGCCTCGCGCTTGGCATCGACCCACTGGCCACGGGCGGCCATGACTTCGGCGCCGGACCGGACGAGGCCCGGCTCCCACGCCGCCACTGACGAGGTGGGGGCGCCCGCCTTCAGCGCGGCGTTCCGGCGCTGGAGGATCTTCCGGTAGTCCTGAAGTGACTTCACGTATCCGGGTTCGTTCAGAGACAACACGATGTCGAGAAACCGGCGTCGCTCCGACGGCCCGCCGCTCACCAACTCGACGTCGGCGGGGGAGAAGATCACCGCCGACAGCTTTCCCAGGGCGTCGGTGAGCCTCTCCGCCTCCTGACCGTCGACGGTCACCTTCTTCTTGCGACCACGCTTCTGGAAAGCCGCGGCGACTTCCGTCGAGCCATCGCGGGCATCCGTTTCCGCCGTCCCCACGATGCGGAAGACGTCTTCACCGAACCGCACCAGCTGGTCGTCACGGGCGCTTCGAAAGGAGCGGAGCGTTTCCAGGTAGTAGATGGCCTCGAGGAAATTCGACTTCCCCTGTGCGTTGTCCCCGATGAGCGCGACCCCGTCAGACGGCAGCTCCAACTCCTGGTTTCGGAGATTGCGGAAATGGCGAAGGACGAGCCGGCTCAGACGCACCGCCCTCAGGCGCCCTTGAAGTCGGGCTTCCGCTTCTCGAGGAACGCCTGCATTCCTTCGCGCATGTCGTCGGTGGACGCCAGCAGCCCGAACATCGCCGACTCGAAGCCGAGGGCCTCGCCGGTGGGGGTGTCGAGCCCCCGATATATGGACTCCAGCGCCATCCTCACCGCCACCGGCCCCTTGGACGTGATCCGACGCAGGAAGGACTTGGCTTCGTCCAACAGCGCATCGCCTTCCACGACCCTCGAGACCAGCCCGATCTCGTGGGCCCGCTCGGCCTTCACCGGATCGCCGGTGAGGGTCATCTCGATGGCCCTGCCCAGGCCGACGAGCCGCGCCAGGCGGATGGTGCCGCCGTATCCGGGGATGATGCCGAGACCCACCTCGGGAAGACCGAACTGGGCGCGTTCGCTGGCAATGCGCAGATGGCACGCCAGGGCCAGCTCGCATCCACCGCCCAGGGCATAGCCGCCCACGGCCGCGAGCACCGGTTTGGGGAAGAGTTCGATGGCCCGGAACACGTCCTGGCCGTCGCGGCTGACCTTCACGCCGGTCACGGAGTTCATGGTGGCCAACTCACCGATGTCGGCGCCGGCTACGAAGGCCTTGCTGCCGCCTCCGGTGAGGATGACGCCGCGCACCTCGTCGTCGTCGCGGAGGTTGGCGAAGACCTCCCCCAACTCACCGACAACCTCGGCGTTGAGGGCGTTCAGCTTGTCCTGTCGATCGATGGTGACGACGGCGATCTCGCCGTCCCACTCCACCTTCACATAGTTCAGATCGGTCATTCGGAAGCGTCGCTCCGAGGCTGTGTCCAGGGTGTCGGAAGGCCGAAAGATAGCGGCCCCGGGCACGATGGAAAAACCTGGGGACAAGGCTTAACTTCCGGCGCCCTGCGGAGAGAAAACGGCGCTCCGCCCGGGCCTCGCAACGCCTTTCTTCGCCCAGCAGTAGCCGCCCGTCCGGCGGTCACAGGAGCACGCTCCACATGAGTCGGTCCCTGAACAAAGTCATGCTCATCGGCAACGTCGGAAACGATCCGGAGATCCGCGCCACGAGCTCCGGAGCACGGGTCGCCAAGGTCTCTCTCGCGACGAACCGATCGTGGACCGACCGCAATTCGGGTCAGAAGAACGAGAAGACCGAATGGCATCGCCTCACCTTCTTCGGACGGCTGGTGGATGTGGTCGAGCAGTGGGTGAAGAAGGGGGACCGGCTCTACGTCGAGGGGCGCATCGAGTACTCCCAGACCGAAGGCGAAGGCGGCACCAAGTACTGGACCGACATCGTGGTCCAGGAGATGGTGATGCTCGGCTCCACCGGCGCTGGAGGTGGCGGCAGCTTCAGCGGCGCAGCGGCCGGTGGTGGAGGCTACGGGGGAAGCGACTTCGAGGGTGGTCAGGGAGGCGGCGGCGGTGCGCCGAACATGACCGAGCCCGACGACGACCTGCCCTTCTGAGCCCGGCGGCGCCCCCGTCCTACTCGGGCTGCGGCGTCGGCGGCAGCGACCGTAGATACATCCAGACGGCGTCGCGCTCCATGTCGGTCATGGCCTGCAGTGCCGGCCATGGCATATAGACGGGATCCAACTCGCGCCCGTCGGGAGTGATCCCGGTCTCGGCGAAGCGAAGGAAATCCTCCTGGGACCAGGAACCCATCCCGGTGGCCTGGTCCGGCGTCAGATTGGCCGGAGTGGGCCAGTCGGGCGGCATGCCGCCGAACGCGCCCCCGGCCAGGTCCGACCCGTGGCATCCGGTACATCCGGTCGTGAGGTATTCCCCGTACTCGGCGCTCACCCTTGCCTCCGGCTGTTCGAAGGCGAGGTCGGAGTGGTCGATGATGTCCGCCGGCACCAGGGGCAACTGTCCCGACACATAGAGCGCACGGCCGAGAGGGCCCACCGTCTGGTCGAAAGGCTCGGTGTCCACGGGCGGCACCGACTTGATCCAACTCACGAGCGCGCCGAGGTCCTCGGGCCCGAGGGCCCGGTACTCGTAGGACGGCATGAAGAGGAGGGCCGAGCCGTCGGGTCGCACGCCGCTACGGATGGCCCGGACGAAATCCTCGTCGGAGTAGGTGGCGCCGACGCCGTTGGCCCCTGAGGTGAGGTTCGTCCCCCAGAGGCTCGCGACCGGCATGGCATCGAAGAAGTGGCGCCCACTCAGGTCCTCGCCATGGCAGTCGACGCACCCCCGAATACGGGCGACGTGTGCACCTCGGGCCACCACCGCCGAGTCCGTCGACGTCTCGATGGCGACCACCGGGACGTCGTACCGGGCGGCGAGCTTCATCGAGGAGACGGCGTAGACGGCGCCGGCACACAGCACGAGCAGAACGCCCAGGCCCAGCAGGACCCGGGGGAGGATCTTCTTCATGTGAGCTCAGCTGCTCTCGTCGTCGGTGGGGGGCGGCCCGAGCTCCGACTCCCACAGTCCCATGAAGTACTCCTCGTAGCGCTCGGGATTCTTCCGGTAGTCCTCGGCCCAGACGTCGAAGGGGGGCAGAGCGACCCGCTGCGCCAGCCACTCGGTGGCCACCTGAACCATCTCCGCGTAGGAGATGTCGTCGTCCTTGCCCTGCTCCCGGTACGCCCGGTGTGCGAGGAGATAGATCTCGTCGGGGCTCATGTACACGAGGAGATCCGCGACCTGCGCCGAACAGTAGTCGTGATACTTTGCGCGCAGGACGTTGCGTGGCTCTTTGGAGCCGCTCTTTTCCCCGTCCACCGCGATACCTCCGCCGGACGTGACGAAGCCCCCGATCCAGCCGGGTGCGAAGGGAACCCGAAGGTTCGTCCGCGCCTAGCTTTGGGCTCGGGGGCCTCTCAACGCAAGACTTCCGCGTTTCGGGTCGGCGCTAGGGCTGCGCCACCTCCATCACCTCGTCGGTGTCCGCCTGGTCATTCTGACGGAGGTGACGATAGATGGACCGACGCGTCAAACCGTACAGCACCACCCGGCTCAGGAACTCCGGGTCGTTCCGCTGGACCTCTTCCGCCTGAGCGGCGATGTCGCGAGGCAACCGGACTGAAAGCTGCACGGAGCGCGTCTCCCACATAGACATACCTCGCCCTAGGTGGGCAGTTGGAAAAAGTAGCGTTTTTGTGGAGGTGCCGGGAGCTCTCGGCCTGAGGGACCAGAGAGAAGCGGCGGGGGGGTCTTGTTGCCTCAGACTTGGTCTACTCTAAACGGCCTCAACGGTGGGCGCAACCCCCCAGTTGAATCCCCCCTGAATCTCAGGCGATCCCGTAAGTCGTTGCCACACTTCACCTTGCCAATTCGGCCGATCTCGTGAAATCCAAGTGTTCCTTGTCGATCTCCAGGCGATCAGAGAGGTCCGCCGCGATGCCGGAAGTCGAAGAAACACACCGGTTTTCAGACTCGGGAGGATAGGCGAACCGCAACTCTTCGGTGACTGATTTTTTACAAAAAACCGGTCAAGAAAGAGAGGACCGCAGAAAGGCTTCCAGA
The DNA here is from genome assembly GCA_036784835.1 of Phaeophila floridearum. NCBI lineage: Eukaryota > Viridiplantae > Chlorophyta > Ulvophyceae > Ulvales > Phaeophilaceae > Phaeophila > Phaeophila floridearum. Next base: position 108,338 of record JAYMFU010046569.1, read on the forward strand.
CTGGCAGATTCGAACTCGCGGAAGCGCGTCCGGAGCTCTCCGAGGGAGTCCTCGCGGAAGATCACCGCCGTCTTGTGGACCCTCGGCGGCACGACCCCGACGTCTTCGAAGGCAATGAAGCCCCTCCAGATGTCGTCGTCCCGAAATCCTCGGAGGTGGGCATTCCATGCCTGGGCCCGGATGCGCACGTGCCGGGTGTCCACCGTGGCCGGCGCCGACGGCGACGGGACGTCGGCTGAGCCCTCCAGGTCTCCCCAGTGGGCGTCGGGGTGCTCCCGGAAGTCTGCGAGCCACACGTGGAAGGGCGGAAGCGGCAGCAGATCCTCGACGAAGCTACGCAGGACCTCCATGGGATCGGAGCCCGCACTCTCCTTCGCCGCTCGACGGTAGAGCGGGCGAACGGCCTCCCGGGGCATGAGGCTCAACAGGGAGCGCGCCTGCCTGATCCGATAGTCGGCGTAGAGTCTGCGGAGTTCACCGTCAGGGATGGCGATGACGTCCCGGGACGCCACCGCGCGAATCACGCCGGGAGCGTCAGGCGCCACCGCGCCGGCGGAAGCAGGAGTGGACGCCTCCAGGCCGTCGGAGGGCCGCATCAGTGGACGACGCGGGAGCCTACGATGGGCGGCTGGATACGAACCAGACGATCCAGGGGCTCGTGGATCTGCAGAGCCGCCAGGGTCTCCCGGGCGCCGAAGGTGTCGATGAGGCTCTCGAGCGCGTTGTACCGATGGGGCTCGAATCGGGCCATGAGTCCCACCAGCCCCCGGCGCATGCTCGCCAGGGTGGAGCGCGTCTCGGCCAGTGTCGTGGGAATGGGAAGCCGGACATGGTATACGACCGAGTCGGACTCGGCGACGGGCTCCTGCCGACGCAGGTCGCCCAGGGGGAAGGCCTCGGCGAGACCCCGCTCCAGGGGAACGTCCTGATCGCGGAAGGCGGTCCGGAAGACGAGAGCACAGGCGTCGTAGTCCAGGTGCGCCCTTGTCAGGCGGCCGGGTCCGAGGACGTAGCGGATGGATGTCCCTTCGTGGAGGTCCAGGTCCCGGCAGATGTCGCGGAAGCCGATGCGTAGGAAGGTGGGTCGGGTCAGCGGTCCGAAGCCGACTCGCTCGAGAACCTTGAGACCCAGGCCCCTGCTGTACGAACGGAGACCCTCCACGTCGCGAGCGGCGGCGGCGGCGGCGATGAGCTCGCCGACGTGCTCGACGGTGGGCGCGTAGACCCAGTCGAGGACCACGAGCTCGGTGCTGAGGTCGAGGACCTTCACGGCGCCACTCCCCAGATCCACCGCCTGGGACGACGAGGCGAAGTCGCCTTCGACGACGAGGGCCAGACCGATGTCCTCGATGCGCCCGCCCAGGGTGTCCATCTCGTGCATGTCCCGATATTGGACGACTGCGCGAGTGAGTGGGAGTTCGCATACGCCAGGGACGTCGCCCATGGCTTCCGGACGAGTGGCAGAGTGGCTGTTCAACTGCATTGGCGCTCCTCTGGTGGATGACGCTCCACAGTGCGTTCTCGTGCCGGTCCGATACCCCATCGGTCGGTCGGCGGGGATCCTCACACTAACTATCTGTTTACGGCGAGAGCAAGAAGAATCTGCGGGCTCCGGTATCCGTCTTGCAGCCACTCTGGGAGCCGGTCATCTTCCCGTGGCCGTCGCCTCGCCGCCGCCCGAAATCCGCCCCCACCAAGAGCCCCCTCCATGACCATGCACGGCGAACGGCGCCGCTCGGTGGGATTCCTGGAACGGGATGAACAGTCCTGGGCGTGCTTCCTGGTGACATTCCCGGCCGATGGCGGGCAGTGGCACGGCTACTTCTCCTTCCGTCCCAGCCACGGCGAACGGGTGGAGGACGAGGTTCGGACCACCGACATCTTCGTCGAGGCCTCCGAAGGAGAGATCCATCACAAGGCCCGGAGCCTGGGGCGCCCGCTCCTGCGTGGACTTCTGGATTCGGCGGTGCACACCACCGTCAAGCAGAACGGGGCCGAGGAGCATCTGCGGGGTCGGTTCCGGTCGCTCCTCACCCAGAACTCGGTGGACATCGCCGGCGAGTGGACGGGCGAGGACGAGCGCGTCCCCGACGACGGCGAGATCGAACGGCTCCGGTCGCTCTACGAGTCGTACCGCATCGACCAGGTCTCTCACTTCATCTGCCTGGTGGACCCCGAGCACTTCGAGTCGGCGGTGGACGACATCCTCGAGGGGGAGAGCATCGACTTCCAGGCGAAGGACCGAGTTCAGTTCGCTCGCATGGTGGTGGACCACATCGAGTCGCTGCTCCCGCTTCCGGACTTCGAGACGTGGGCCCGGGACTTCCTGGCCAACTCCGAGGCCTACAGGCTCTACGCCCATACGCTGCACCGAGAGGGTCGGCTTCCCTGAGGTTGTCCCCTCCGTCGAGCTGGTTTAGCTTTTTAAGCTCAACTGTCTGGTTTTACCAAAGGATGTGATCGTCTTGGAAGTCGTCGTTCAGGACAACGAGAGCTTGGATCGCGCTCTGCGTCGCTTCAAGCGGAAGGTTCAGCGCTCGGGTCTGTACTCCGAGCTCCGGAAGCGCCGCTACTACGAGAAGCCGAGCGCCCAACGCAAGCGCAAGCGTGAGGCCGCCATTCGGCGTGAGCGCCGTCGGCAGCGCCGCAAGCGCACCTGATACGGATCGACAACGATTCGAGACGGTCCTCCCCACTTCGGGAGGGCCGTTTTTTTTTAGGGGGATCAGGCCGAGCGTCGCTCGAAGAGGTCCTCCAGCGTGGACCACGCCTCTAGGTGGTCCGCCGACAGGTGCGTCCACGCGAAGGTGATGAGGAGCTGGTTCCACCCTTTGAGGGTCCGAAGCTCCGTGGGCGTCATCTCGCAGACTCCCCACATCATCCGACACAGATTCCCGTCGGACGTGAACCCGAGCCGGCTGGCGGCCTCGGCGACGGTGACGTCGCGGTCGGAGAGAACGTGGCCCACAGCCATGAGCCGGAACCAACGAAGGTACGTCGACGGCGTCGAAAGGTCCCGGCGCCGGAAGAGCGCCTTCAGGGCGCCCCGGGTCGTGCTGCACGTGTCGGCGAGGGGGCGCAGCAAGGTGTAGTGGCTCGGGTACTCCATCACCCGCCGACCGAAGGCTCGAAGCGTCGGGGGCAGTCGGCGCCCTGCAGCGCGACTCAACTCGGCCAGGGCCGAATCCACCCACGTCCGATCCTCGGCCGTCCGTTCGATGGCGGCAGAGATCCGGTTCGTGAGATGATCGAGCCGCGTGGGTGGGAGCTCCACCGATTTGCGCTCCGACTCCCAGCGCTCGAGGACGGCAGGTCCGACATCGAGGATGCGCACCTCGTCGGGAATCGGTGGCCATTCACGCACCGCGTCCCTGACCACCAGCCGCGGGAAGCCCTTCTCCAGGGCGTCGGCAACGTGCCGGGGGTCCAGGATGACGTCTTCCTCCGGATGGGCCGCGCGTAGCACGGCCCTACGGAGTCGTGTGTCGGACGCCTGTACTACGATCATCGATCAGGGGGTTGGGCGGGTCGTGCCTGTCACCAATGTGGGTAGCGAATGTCGATCACGCCATCCAACGAAGCATGAAAGGATGCATCGACCGCCTTCCTCTCCAATGGCGAGAGGAACAGACAGCCGAACCGATCAGACTGCTGAACCGATCAGACCGCTGAGCCGATCAGACCGAGAGGATCCGTTCAGACGGCGAGAGGAACCGGCTGCTCTCCCGACCAGTCGTAGAAGCCCTTGCCGCTCTTCCGGCCGTATCGGCCCAACGAGACGATGCGCTTGAGGAGGGGCGGGGGCGCGTAGCGCTCCTCGCGGTACTCGTCGTACATGATCTCGGAGATCTTGTAGAGGGTGTCGATGCCCACGAAGTCGCAGAGGGTGAACGGCCCCATGGGGTAGCCGCAGCCGAGCATCATTCCCGTGTCGATGTCCTCGATGGTGGCGACCCCGCGCTCGAGCTGGCGAATGGCGTCGAGCATGTACGGAACGAGGAGCAGGTTCACCACGAAGCCCGAGTTGTCCTTGGCCGCGATGGGCGTCTTGCCCAGGGCCTTGGAGAAGGCGAACGCCCGGTCGAACGTTTCGTCGCTCGTGGCGATGGTCTTCACCACTTCGACGAGCTTCATCACCGGAACCGGGTTGAAGAAGTGCAGGCCGACGAACCGATCCGAGCGCTCGGTGGCGGCGGCCATGTCGGTGATGGTGAGAGACGACGTGTTGGACGCGAAGATGGTCCCCTCACCGCACAGCCCGTCGAGCTCGCCGAAGAGGGCGTTCTTGACCTCCAGGTCCTCGACGATGGCCTCGATGACCAGGTCGCAGTCGGCCAGCTTCGAGACCTCGGTGGTGAACGACAGGCGCTCCCATGCCGCGTCCCGGTCTTCGGCGGACAGCTTCTCCTTCTCGACGGCCCGATCCATGGACTTCCGGATCCGCTTCTGACCGGCCTCGACGGCGGCGTTGTTCACCTCGCGGACCCGCACCTCGAAGCCGCTCTTGGCGGCGACCTCGGCGATTCCGCTCCCCATGAGGCCGCAGCCCACTACGCCTACTCGTTCGATCTGCACAGCGATGTTCTCCTGATTTTTCCCGTTTGATTAGTCGTCGAAGTCGCGCATGATGTCCCGGGCGACCCCGTGGAATTGACGCTTCACCCACCGACGCCACGAAGACGGCGGCGGCTTGAGCGACCGTCCTGTCTCCAGGTCGTCGAGGACGCCCTCCACTTCACTTCGCACGTCCTTCAGCTTCTTCTTGTGGCTCTGGCCCACCATGTACCCGATGCCGGTCCAGACACCGAGACCGGCCACGACCCCGACACCCACCGCCAGCCCCAGTGGGGCCATGCTCGCCAAGGCCGCGCCGCCTACCGCACCCACGACTCCCCCGGCCGTTCCACCTCCGACCACGGCCCCGGCGATGTCGTCGCCCCGGGTACCCGGATCGACGGTGAACTCCACCAGGGTCCGCCCCTCTTCCACCACGCGCAGTCGGATCTCCACCGACTTCGCCGAGGCGATGTAGTATTTCCGGGAGGTGAAGCTCGCGGCACGGGCGAGTTGCGAGGCCCAATCCAGCGCCGGCCGATACTGTAACACCTCTTTGCCCCTCCGTACCGGCTGGAGGAGCTGTGTGGCCACCATGAACTCGTCGATCTCTTCCCGAAGCTCGTCGATGTCGCGCTCCACGACCCTCGACGTCGAGACGGTGGACGCGCCGAAGGTGCGATCGAGAACGCCTCCCTCGGCCTCCCCTCCCCGGACTTCGGCCAGGGCCCGCCGGATGTGGTTCTCCGTAAGGCCGACCTCCCCGGCGATCCGAAAAAGCTCGACTTCCGTGAGCGAAGACTCCGACGCGTCGGCCTCCGACCCGGCGAGCTCGGCGGCCCGCCGGATGACGGCGTCGAACTGCTGCCGCGTCAGGCTCCGACCGTCACCTCCCGCCATGGGCCATCCGCTGCACGCGCGTCAGAACGCCTCGACCACCACGGCGCCACCCTGTCCGCCACCGATGCACGCCGAGCCGAGGCCGTACTTCTTGCCACGGCGCCTGAGCTCGTGAATGAGGTGGATGGTGATCCGGGCCCCGGACGCGGCCAGGGGATGGGTGATGGCGATGGCGCCCCCGTTGACGTTGGTGATGTCGGGATCGAGGCTCAACTCCTTCTCCACCGACTTGTATTGGGGCGCGAAGGCCTCGTTCACCTCCACCAGGTCCATGTCGTCCAGGGACATGCCGGCCTTCTCCAGGGCGAGGCGCGCGGCAGGCGCCGGCCCGATGCCCATGACCTGGGGCTCCACGCCGACGAAGCCCCACGACACGATCCGTCCGATGGGCTCGACCCCGTTTGCCTGGGCCCAGTCGGCGCTGGCGAGGACGGCGCTGGCCGCTCCGTCGCCGATGCCGCTGGCGTTCCCCGCCGTCACCAACCCGTCCTTCTTGAAGTACGGCCGAAGCTTGGCCAACGCCTCCATGCTGGTATCGGGGCGCATGTGCTCGTCGGCAGCGTACGTCGAAATGCCCTTGCGGCTCTCGATGACCACCTCGGCGATCTCGGCGTCGAAGCGCCCCTCGTCCCAGGCGGCCTTGGCTCGCTGCTGAGACGCAACGGCGACGGCGTCGGCCTCGTCCCGGGTCACGTCGTAACGCTCGGCGAGCTCCTCGGCAGTCTGTGCCATGGTGAGGTTGCAGTTGGTGTCGAGGAGCGCCTCCCAGAGCAGGTCCTCGAACTGCCCCCCTGCCGGGCCGAGTCGCAGCTGCTTACCCCAGCGCGCTCCGCGGACCACGTGAGGGGACTGACTCATGGACTCGGTGCCACCCGTCAGGCAGACATCGGCCTCACCCAGGACGATCTCCTTGGCGCCCTGAACGATGGCCTCGAAGCCCGAGCCGCACAGCCGATTCACGGTGAGGGCGGGCTTCTCCTGGGGAACACCGCTCTGGAGCGCGACGTGGCGCGCCAGGTAGATGGCGTCCGACGATGTCTGGAGGGCGTTGCCGATGAAGGTGTGGTCCACCTGATCGGGGCTGATGCCCGCCGCCTCGATGGCCGCCTTGCTGGCGATGACGCCGAGCTGGGTGGCGGTGAAGTCTTTCAGGGAACCGCCGAATGTCCCGAATCCGGTGCGCTTTCCGGAGAGCACGACGACGTCGCGTGAATGGCCCTGCGTAGCCATGAAACCTCGTTCGTATGAATGTCTGGGATTGGGGGCCCTCAGCTACCCCGAGGGCTCCCCACGGGTTCGCCGGGCACCCCCGTCACCCGGTCGATCCCTACCCGCCGGAGGGGAAGGCCGGGTCCTCCTGCAGTTCACGTATGAGCCAGAGGTGGCGCCGGTTGTGCGCCAGGAGCAGATCGAATCCCGCGCCCAGGGAGAACCGCAGGGGGGCGAAGAACGGCGAACTGAATCGGATCTTGCCCAGGTCGAGACCCCGGGACGCCTCCATCAGGCCGCCGAGCTGCGCCTGATGGCGCTGAAAGGTGGCGAGGGCCTCCGTCGGGTCCGCGTCGGGCTCGGGCACCATGGACCTGAAGGTCTTCATGCGCCTCTTCACCGGAGGCTCCATGGTTCCGACGAACCACTTCGCCACCCACGGATGACGATAGGGACCGTCCGACAGGGGAGGTGTCGCCCCCTCGGCGCGGGCCCCGGACACGATCTCGTCCATGCGCTCGAGATAGGGCTCGTTGACGAGTCCAAGGTGGTGCATGTGTCCGGTCATGGACCAGCGGGTCTCGTCCGGACGCCATCGCGCCGCGTCCGCCGAAACCCCGGCGAAGCGATCGGCTGCCTCGTGGTGCTGTCTCTCGATCTCGGCCATCAGCCCGTCGAGGTCCGCAATTCGCTGGGGAATCACACGAACTCTTTCTCCGGCGGCTTGTCCAGATGCGTGAGGAAGGCCTGCTTGTTGTTGCACTTCATGTACGCCTCTTCGGGCGTGATCTTGCCCGACATCAGGAACTCCAGGATGTGCTGATCGAGGAGCTGCATCCCGTCCTTCTTACCCGTCTGGATGATGGACGGAATCTGATGGATCTTGCCCTCGCGAATCAGGTTCCCGATGGCCGAGGTGCCCACCATGATCTCCATGGCCGCCATCCGGCTCTTCCCGTCCTTGGCCCGGAGAAGCACCTGGGCGACGACGCCCTTCAAGCTTTCGGCCAGCATGGAGCGGATCTGCTCCTGCTCGTCGGCGGGGAAGACGTCGATGATCCGGTCGACGGTCTTCGGCGCCGAGTTGGTGTGGAGCGTGCCGAAAACCAGGTGACCCGTTTCGGCGGCGGTGATGCCGAGCTCGATGGTCTCCCGGTCCCGCATCTCGCCCACCAGGATGACGTCGGGGTCCTCCCGTAGAGCCGCCCTCAGGGCGTTGGCGAAGCTCTTCGTGTTTGTGCGGATCTCACGCTGGTTCACCAAGGACTTCTGGTTCTGGTGGACGAACTCGATGGGATCCTCGATGGTGAGGATGTGGTCGGAGCGCGTGCGGTTGATGAGGTCCGTCATCGCCGCCAGCGTGGTGCTCTTTCCCGAACCCGTGGGTCCCGTCACCAGGACGAGGCCCTTGGTGAGCATGCAGAGCCGCCGGATCGCGTCGGGGAAGCCCAGGTCGTCGGCGGTGAGGATCTCCGACGGGATGGTCCTGAAGACGGCGCCCAGACCCTTCCGCTGCCAGAAGACGTTCACGCGGAAGCGGGCCAGGCCCTCGATCTCGTAGGCGAAGTCGTAGTCGAGTCGATCGACGAAGGTGATCCGCCACTCCTCCTCCATGATCTCGTAGACCAACGCCTCCATGTCCGAGTTGGACAGCTCGCGGAACTTCAGTCGCTGGAGGTGCCCGTGAACCCGGATGACCGGCGGCGAGCCGACGGTGAGGTGCAGGTCGGACCCACCCTGCTGCACGAGGACCTTCAAGAACTGATCAATCTGCGCCATTCAGGCTCTCCCTTCGGGTACGAAGCTCATGACTCCAGAGACTCCAACGTCCACTCCAACTCTCCGCCCTCGATCTCCCGGATGAGGAGTCGGTAGCGGATGCCCGACTCCCGAGCGGCGTCCATGGACTCCTCGGGCCAGTGGACGAAGGCCACCGAGGCGACGCCCACGGCACGGGACACCCAGCTGCCGTCTCCACCGGAGAGGTCTACGGACACGGCGTCGAAGTGGAAGATCTTCAACGCGTCGATCTCGGCATCCCAACTCGCCGGATCATCCGGCAGCCGCACGCTGAACGACCTCGCCGCCGCGGCTTGGGCACCCGTATTCAGATAGATGCTCCGCCACGATGGATCCAGCGTCAGGTCAGGAAGGTGCGCGAGGATCTGGTGACCCAGCTCCGGCGGGTCCGTGCTCACGGCGAAGCGCGCCGTCCCGGAGCGTGCGAGGATCTGGATCTCCGAGACGATGCCGGCGGGTGGGACCGGGTATCCCTCGTCCTCGTCCTCTGCGTCTCCCTTCGGAATGAAGAGGTACTCCCTGCCCGATTCGTCCGCGATGCAGTGCGCCCTCACCGGCGTCGCCGAGTCCCCGCGCCCCACCAGGGCGTCCCATTCCGCTCGCCTCTCGGTGACCATGTGGCCGGGCTGCGGGGCGAGGCTGCCTTCCAGGGAGTCGGACCAGTCCCCGGCCAGTGTTCTGCGGCGGATGGTGCCGTGGTCGTCCCACCACGCCTGAGCCCGGTTCGCCCGCACCGAGATGCCCCAGCGGGAGGCTTCGCAGTCCAGGACCATGTCCAGGACGTTCTCCAGCGAGAGGGGCTCCTTGGGCTCGGCATCGAGGGCGGCCGCCCGGGCATGGACCTGGCGAATGAGCTCCCGAATGGTGGTCGGCGAAGCGAGGCCCAGCTCGAGATCCAACTCCGTTCGCTCCCTCAGTTCGTCCAGAGCGTCGGCCCGGAGAGGCGAGTCGATGACCACCTGAAGAGTCTCGTTCGTCCTCAGAATGGGGAGGGTGAGATGCTCCAGCGCCCAGTCGGCGGTCACCAGGGCGGCCGCTTCGAGATCGACGGCGTCGGCTTCCGGGAAGACATAGGGAAGGTCGAACTGGGAGGCGAGCCCGAACTCGATCTCCTGCTCCGACACGATGTCGCAGGCCACGAGCGCCGCTCCGAAGTACCCACCGTTCTCGCGTTGGTACGCCAGCGCGGTCTCGATGTCGTCTTCCGTGATTCGGCCGAGTCCTTTCAGGATCTCTCCGATGGTCTTTTTCTTTGGCTCGCTCATGTGGCGTATGCTGTTTCGAGGTGGTCGACGATCCAGGTTCCGACGTCGTCGGTGGACCGGTCGCCACCCAAGTCGGGGGTACGGCATCCCGCCTCGAACGACGCGACGGCGGCCGCTTCCACGCGGGCGCCCGCCTCGCCGTGCCCCAGATGGTCGAGGAGAAGGCCCACGCAGCGGATGGCTCCGAGAGGGTTGGCCCGTCCCGTGCCGGCGATGTCGGGAGCCGACCCGTGGACCGGCTCGAAGAGGGCGTGCCGACCGGGATGGATGTTCGCGGAGGGAGCCAGCCCCAAGCCACCGGTGATCTCGGCGGCCAGGTCACTGATGATGTCACCGAAGAGGTTGGACGCCACCAGGACCTGATAGCGCTCGGGCCGCCGCACCAGGTCCATTGCCATGGCGTCCACGTACATGGCGTCGCGCTGGATGCCGGGGAAGGCCTCGCCGACCTCGTCGAAGACCCGTCGCCAGAGTCCGCCCACATAGCGCATGACGTTGGACTTGTCGATGAGCGTCACCCGCTCCCGGCCCTGGTCCCGGGCGTATTCGAAGGCGGCGGTGGCGATGCGCTCCACGCCCATTCTCGTGGCGATGTTCTCCTCCAGCGCCACCTCGTCGGGGGTGTTGGCCCGGAGGCTGCCACCCATCCCCGTGTACTCCCCTTCGGTGTTCTCTCGAAAGATGTCGAGCCGAAGCCCCGACAGGTCCCGGGAGAGGGGGGAGAGCTCCGGAGCCAGGAGGGCGCACGGGCGAAAGTTCACATAGAGGTCGAGCTTGAAGCGCATGCCCAGGAGGATGTCCTTGGCGTGCTGATTGCTCGGGACCCGTGGATCTCCGAGAGCTCCGAGCAGGACGGCGTCGTAGTCCGACTCGATGGCGGTGAACTCCTCGTCGGTGATGGTCACACCGTCGCGGAGAAATCGATCGGCGCCGAGGTCCAACTCCGTGCACTCGACGCCCAGACCTTCGGCATCGGACACGACATCGAGGACGCGACGGGCTTCACGGACGACTTCCTGTCCGATTCCGTCACCAGGAATGAGGGCGATGCGGGGCATGTGCGAGAGTGTCGGTGGGGGAGCTTCGATCTTGAAATGCTCGCCGGATCGGCGTGACGGGAAAAGGGCTTCAGGGGGATGGAGAGTGGGCCGCCGCCCCCTCAATCGGTGGGCTCGGCCACCACGATCTGCCCTCCGCCACCTCTCCGGCTTCCGGCCAGAGTATAGAGGTAGCGACCCTCGGGCGCGCCCTCGAACGACACGACGAAACGGGCGTCGAGTTCGACCATGGGCGTGGACCCGTCCTGGCCCGTGCGGACCAGAAACGTCCGGGCTGGTTCGGGGAGGCTGTCCAGGGCGAACGCGACCTCGTGGACCATCCGGTCGACGCTGACGAACTGGACGTAGTCGCCGGGCCTGACGGTAAGCGTGTCCGGGTCGGCGCGTTCGGCTACACCGGTGGAGATCCGAACGGTGTGCACACGGTCGTCGGGGGTGAGGCCCAACTCGCTCTGGAGGACTTCGTCGGGAATCAGTTCGGGGTTCGGGGGCTCACACCCACAAAGGGCGACCACCACCGTTACACCCATGAGGAGCCTCGTGGCCCCCCATCGCGGCACCGTCCGTCTCACGCCCGGGAGGCACGAGGGTTCAGGCATCCACCTCCGTCCCGCACGAAACGCAGAAGCGCCAGCCCGGCTCCACCTCGTCGCCACACTCCGGACATGGCACCAGACTCGCGTCGGTCCCGCAGAACGGGCAGAAGTTCAGCGTCTCCCGCTCGGGAAGATCGGCCCGACACCAGAGGCACGACTCCCCGGGCATGGATCCGCGACGCTGCGGTACCTCGGCGGGCTCCGGCTCCTCCTCGACGAACTCGGGCTCGAGGGGAGTGCGGCGGGTCGAGGCCTCGGCGGCCACATCGTCGGCGTCGGCCGGGTCGCTGTCCTGGGCCTCGTCG